>CABFWB010003538.1:44222-77233 GCA_902151455.1 Timema bartmani | reverse complement strand
AAAAATGGTAAATACAGATTTACAGATTTATATTTTGCATGGTTAAATAATAACATAAATACGTATTTTAAGTTATTTTTGCTTTATGCGCGAAAAAAAAAATGTTTTGGTACAAATTTACCATGAACCGGCAAATAACTACTCTAGTAGATAAGGGAGAGAGAACTATTTCGGGTGCGATCTGACATAGTCGGAACTGTTCGGTATTGTGTTCAATCCTAATATTGTGGGTACAGTATTGCGGTCCGCGAGCCAACAAGGGACAGAAACTTTGGCCCTTGGACATAAAAAGGTTGAACACCTCTGCTCTACAATGTTTCTGAGATTCTATGTGAACAGAAGAAACCGCATCTTAATCCTTAGATAAGTAGACCTAAACTAGGATAGTTCCTTCCACCTATCCATTTCTTTAGTACGAATGTGTATATTCTTGTAAAACCCAATTCTGACCTATTTTATGGATCTAAATTGACAAACAAGAAATGTGTTTACCTGAAGATGTACAACCGTTATTGAAATTACAACAATTTTTTTTATCGGAAGTTGAAAAGGTTACACCCTCCGACCCCCAAATGCATTTCCGGAACTACTGGGGCTCTGGGGCTATCTTCTGATTGAGGGTACCCCTTGAGAACTCACCCAAAAATTCCCCCAGCCCTCCCTTCCCAAACGCATCTCTGGAACCGTTGGGGCTATGGGTGGAATTGTATCAAATATTATTCATACTGAAATGTAACTGGCTCAGGTATATGTAATGAAATTTCACATTTTAAAATAAAGTTTCTTTAAAACTAAAATTTANGGTGGAATTGTATCAAATATTATTCATACTGAAATGTAACTGGCTCAGGTATATGTAATGAAATTTCACATTTTAAAATAAAGTTTCTTTAAAACTAAAATTTACGTCTCGTTGTGTTTTATCCATTTGAGAAAAATATTTATTTTCTTTAGTTTAGAGTGTTTAGACTAAGTCTTTATTATTATTTTTTTTTGAGCACCGCGTCTTGCTAACCGCTTGGGTTTATAGGTTTATGTAGATCTACTAACTACGTTAAGGGTTTTTAGGGTCTTAATGTTATATTTAGAGGAAGTTTACCCACATTTGCGTGGAGAAAGAGTGAAAAATAATTTTGAAAAAACCACCCTTAATACATCCAACCGGGATTCAAACACCAATCTCCCAGTAGTTGGCAGTCTAGTCTAGCATGAGAGTAACGTCGTAGACCATGCGGCCACCGAGGCAGGTAAAAAAGTATTTAATAAATAAAATAATGTGTTTTTATATTTTACCTAAGCATTGCGCAATTTGCGCACGGGTTTGTAAAGGTTTTTTAAAAAAAAATAAACACGTTATTTTCATTTAAGAGACTCCCGGACATAAATTCTTAACAAAACTGTTAGAGCCATTTTCAAAAAAAATTGAACTATCAAAAATCAGTCATTATTAAATTACCCTTAATTTTGGGGCTAGAAACTAAAATGGCGATTTGGTCTCGAGTTATGATCATACAACATCTAAATTTCAAGTCTTAACAGAATCCATTGAAACATTTCGGCTGTAGCCTCAGGGACAGACAAACAGACCTGTTGTAAAACCCACATTTTTTTTAAGAGTTCGGGTCACATAAAACGACAAAATCCATAAAAAATTCGAGGTTGAAAAATTTCCCGATTACAGTACCGCGGTTGTAAATGGATGGGAACTATCTATCTATCCAAGTCGACATATTTACTGTGATCATAATTCATTGAAGCACCGACTATCGGAATTACCCCCTTAACTGAATCTACCGCAACCCAGTCGTAAAGACACCCCCACACCCCCCACCCCTTCTCTTCCATTCGCCGAGTCAGACCACGTGATCGTTATTTTTGTCAATTCCAATTCAATATATAATTATATTTGTTTACTTTTTTTAGTGGCATGTCTTACTACTCGTTCTGGTTATACGCCTATGTACTAATTACGATAATAGGTTATATTTAAAGGAGGTGTACCCCCATTTGCGTGGAGGGAGGGTGGAAAACCATTTTGGAAAAACCACCTTTAATACATCTGACCGGGATTCAAACACCAATCTCCCAGTCATTAGCAGTCTAGTCTAGCATGAGAGTGATGTCGTAGACCATGCGGCCACCGAAGCAGGTAAAAAGTATTTAATAAATAAAATTATGTGTTTTTATATTTTTACCTAAGCAATGCGCAATTTGCTCACGGGTTTGTACAGTTTTTACTTTCTCTCTATCTTACAGGTAGAGAAAGTATTGTGATCGTCAAAAAAATCGAACTCGAGATTTTGATGATTTATTCCGTTCAGAAATCTTACGAGTTTATAGAAAGAGAGAGAAAGTCTGTGCGGTGTGCCGTACCATTTATTTTTTGTGTAAAACAACACGTTATTTTAATTTAAGAGACTCCCAAGACATAAACATAAGACCTACTACCTCACATCTTCCAGTCATAAATGAATTTCATCCGTATATTTATATATATATATACGGTATATATATATACGGTATATATATGTATGTGTGTGTGTGTGTGTGTGCTTGCACATATATAGGAGTCTTGATTATTCCAAATACAATCATCCAAGGTTCTGTATTATCCAAGGTTCCATATTATGAGAGGCTCCATATTGTCCGAGGGTCCATATTATATGAGGTTTCATCTTATCCAAGGTTCCATATTATGCGAGGCTCCATATTATCTGAGGTTCTATATTATACGAGGTTTCATATTATGTGAGGTACCATATACGAAATTCTATTTTATTTGAGGCTCCATATTATGCATGGTTCCATCTTATCCGAGGTTTCATATTATGCGAGGTTCCATTTATTTGAGATTCCATATTATGCGAGGCTCCATATTATCCGAGACTCCATATTATGCAAGATTCCATATTATGCGAGCTTCCATATTATCCAAGACTCTATATTATACAAAGGGTTCCATATTATGTTAAGTTCCATATACGAAGTTCTAATTTATTTGAGGTTCCATATTATGCAAGGTTCTATCTTATCCGAGGTTTCATATTATGTGAGGTTACATATTGTCCAAGGTCCCATATTATGCGAGATTCCATATTATGCAAGGTTCCATATTATATGAGGCTCCATATACGAGGTTCCATTTTATTTGAAGCTCCATATTATGCGAGGTTTCATATTACTCAAGGTTCCATATTATGCTAAATTTTATATTATCCGAGGCTCCATATTATCCTAGGTTCCATATTATGCGAGGTTCCATACTATACGAAGTTCCATATTATGCAAGGTTCTATATTATACGAGATTCCAAATTATCCACTGTGGTAACACACTGTATGTTTCGTGAGAATTGTTCAGGAAATGTTTTTTACACTGAGTCCGTTCCTACTATCCAGTCATTTTATCTTGTGTAGTGACTTTTGTTCTGGGTGTTATTTGACTCACAACTTCCCTTCTCTGCTCATTTGTCCCATGTTACTCCTTATAGTCCGAGTTTTCGGTTATCCGAGGTAGTCCCTGTCTCATCCATCTCGGATTATCGAGACTCTACTGTAGTAGGATTCTTTTGGGAAGGATCTTCTAGAAGGTCTGTTACGCTTACACCTTATTTTAGAAAAAGGGCTTATGACGAAAAAAAACTACTACAATCTGGCAATATTAATCACAATAAATGTATGTAAAAAACTTTGACATATTAATATTACGAATATTAGTTTGATACAGCTTTAAATAGATTCAGTAGTTTTCTTTCTATGTACATTGGACTGTGTGTGAAGGTTTCAGTTGTTACAAATAGACAAAACAAAAAGTACGTTGTGGAATTAACATCGAGGTTTAAATTACATCTGTCAACATGCCAACATAAATGTTTCTAGCTGCTGGTCGACGTTTCGACACTGCTTTCAAAAGTCAAACAAATATTTTACTGTTCCTCCATAAAGTCCGGTATTTGAAAATTGTTCATGTTGATGTAGTCTATTATGTTAATGATCAAACATAAACAAGTTTCTTGGCGTAAGCCTTTTTAGAGGACACGTTTATTTTTATTTTAGAGCTATTTGTAAAAGCTTATGGAACCACAAAAAAAAAAAAAGTTTTAAATCTATTATCCATCTCTGTGGTCTATCGGTCAGAGTTCCTGGCTATGGATTCAGAGGTCCCAGATTTGATCCTCGGTGCTGCCAGAATTTTCTGCTAAGCAATGGGTTTGGGACAAAGTCAAACTCAGCCTCTTGAGGACAAATGAGGCGCTACTTTAACATATAGGTAGAAAATCCGGTATAGAAAACTGAGATTAATGGCCGGAGGGTTCGTTGTGCTGACCAAATGACACCCTCTATCCGGAGAAGCTGGCAGTTTTTTCACCAGCAGATGGTGGCCGCTCGTTTGGTGTAGCTCTCTTGAGGGATAACGTCAAGGAGTCTATTATCTAGCTGATAAATTCTATATCATTACCTATTATCAACAAATTCTTGTTTAATTTGTATTATTTACTTTTATTACTTCGCATCTTACTTTCTTTCCGGGTATATTTACATTAATCAGCGTGCCCATCGTTGCGTGTTTTCTCATGTGTCTTTCATATTTGTTTTGTCTAATTATAATTTGTGGGGTTTTTGTTTAGTTTCGGATTAATGTTTAAACATACCGTCAGTGGATATAGACCTGGAAAACAGGGAAAACCTGGGAAAGTCGGACATTTTTTGATGTCAGGGAAAACAGGGTAATGTCAGGGAATTTAAATACTTGACTAATTCTGCACCTAAACATTTAAATAAAAGTGAGATATACGGTTTCTCTATGTTAACAACATGCATTGCCTAGATATTATGTCAATGAGATAGTTGTACAAGGTTAGTTTTATAACGCATTTGCCCAAGGACACAAATAATACAAACAACATTAAATAAATACTGAATAAAAAACATATAATTATATTAAGGTTTAGCAGCCGTTAGGATTATTTTTTAAAACATGTGATCAATGTAATAAACAGAAAAATTGCCATTCACAAAGAAAACCTGAAAAAAAGGACGAGACTTTTTTTTATGTTGTTTGGAAAATCTGGAAAAGTCAGGAAATATTATAGTAAACGTTTCCTAGCCACCCTGACAAATTTTAAAAATTATAAATAGGAATATTAAACATCATACAAAAAATATTGATAAAAATAATTACGAATATAAAAAAAAACACCATGTCTTAAGACTCGAAGTATCAAATATTGTTTGGTTTTTTTCCAAAATAAATCAAATATTACTACATCAGAACCATAGTTTAGTTTTATTCACATGGTAGTATCAACAGTTGTTGAATATCTATTAATAACATAGCGGCATTAGTTGACAAACTTTTTAAATGAAGAGAAAAAGTTGCCATTAAATTCCAGAACACCCTTGACAGATATTCAACAACTGTTGATATCACCATGTGAAGAAAATTATACCAAACGTATCTACTGAAGAAATATTTATTTATTTTGCAAAAATAAAAATATTATAAAAAAATAAAATATACTGCCCTTAACTCGCAATCCCTTCCCTACCCGACCTTAGACACCCCTAAAAGCACCTTTTACCAAAATTGTTCTTGGTCCAGTCTCCAAGGCTCAAAGGACATAGCCCTCAGGATAATAATTTAGGACAAACTAACGTTTATCTCCGGGAAGCTATGACGTGCTTATAAAATAATCAAGCGAAAACTTGTAATTTAAACTGGGCTAGGATGCGTGTGATTATTGCGGGCGCACGTGTTTATGGGGGGGGGTTCTCGGTTTAACCAACCCTCTTTTAAAGTAAATATTAATTGCACGCAGGCTTGGTTTCAAGTTCGTTTGAGCATGTGTGTCCCGACCAACTGATGCGCAAAATAGGAACTAACTTCCTCTGTACAGCCTGGTAGTCACACTATACAAGCTAAGCTCTTTGTAAGTTTGAAGAGCGAGTTTTGGTGGGAACTATCTCAAAGATAGTAATTTCTCAGTGGCGTGAAGAGGGAAGTATAGGAAGGAGGGACATGTACATAAGGGGTTTAGAAGACCTATCACTTTTTTTCTGCCGTCATCCGCGGGCCCAATCAAGTATTGAACCCAATCGACTTGTTTGTATCAAAATAGTGACATAAACTCATTCTCTCTCTCTTTCTATAATTTGCCACGCGGAAACGATAAATCCTTCCATCCCACCGCTGACCCGTAAAGTGTTTTAATTGCATTATGAAACTACTCATCGAGCTGACCCATTCCTTTTTGTACCAGATTAAAAGAAACTCTGAGGACCCCCCCCCCTCTTTTTTTGTTGTTAGGTTACCGTTTTGTGNCTACTCATCGAGCTGACCCATTCCTTTTTGTACCAGATTAAAAGAAACTCTGAGGACCCCCCCCCCTCTTTTGTTGTTGTTAGGTTACCGTTTTGTGACTCTCAGTGGGTGGTGTGGTTATGTTATCCGGGCGTCGCCCCTCCGTAAATGGAATTGAATTGTTTACCCGCATGAATGGATGACAGGAAGTTAGTGGGAAGCCTATGTAGGCACTTTCAGGGGAAGAATGAAGCTGCGGACCACAATTGAATAACGACGGCTTTTTTTCTTTCTTTTTTATCAATGAAGTTTATTTGGGTCATAGTGCATGGAAGAGGAGGATATAGCGGTATGGCGTCAACAAGTCCAAACAAACGTCGGCTGCAGATCCAAGAGAAAGGCGTCCCCCTTTAATCGGGATGGCGTGTCCATGGTCGAGTGTTTAGGAAGGTGGTCTACAATCCTGGTACCCGTTCCGGTAGTCGAAGGGTCCAGGTCCTCAAAGTTTTGATAATGGAGGACCATCAAATGGAAGTTAAGCGCATTCCGAGGTCCTGGGAGGAGGGTTTGGAGGGAGGAGGGGAGCGTTGAAAATTATTCAGGAAAAACTTTTTTTTAGCACCGCGTCTTACTACCTGTTTAGGTTATACGCATATGTACTAATTACGTTACTGAGTTAGAGATGAGGAAGGTTGAATTTAGAGGAAGTGTACCCGCATTTACGTGGGGGAAAGTGGAAAGACCATATAGGAAAAACCACCCTCATGGCACCCGACCAGGATTCGAAAACTTATCTCCCTATCATCGTCAGTCTAGTCTAACACAAGAGTGACGCCTTGGGCAATGCAGTCACCTAAGCGGATAGTTTATTAAATTAAATGTGTAAACATAATAGCTAGATAATTACATCTATTTAGTAAGTAATGGTTGTTTCATTATTTATAGCATTCAAAACCTCATAAATGTTGATAAATACTGGTTCATATTCGTTGACTTAAGGTTGGAACAGATTTCCTGTTCTATTTGACTTTAGTTTACTGAGGAAACAAATATAACCTAGTTTGGTCTTTTGCCTTTCAAACGTTTGTAATATATGATCAACATTCTTTAATCCACTCTTATTACTAAACTTCCTGGGATCCTGCGTAACACTTGATAGACCACCTCGGACCACATTTTGAAAAACTCCGCCTCAAACCATTCAACCAATGATGTGTGTACAAGTTTATTTGAGATAAACAAAAAACAAAAAATCCTTTAACAGTGGCTGAAGATGGAACTCAAACGTTTCAAGTGAAAGAAACACTTAATTTCCTCCGAGACGGACAGACATACAGACAGATAGACAGACAGACCTGAAAGTTTCCTAACCTGATTTAAATAAACTAAATAGTTGTTACCGCTTTCTGGAATTTCTTTGTGTTTACAGTCCCATTTCCATAGAAATGATCTTATCTGACAGCTAGAAAAGCTACTACAGCTACTTTCACGTATTCATACAAGTCATGTGATATTTAACTGTCACTTTTGATAGATATTACAAATTAACAATAATTACAGACTCACTTTGGCGGCCACATGGTCTAACGCGCTTCTCTCGCAATGAACTAGACTGCCGATGACGGGGAGATCGAGGTTCGAATTTAGTTCGGGTGTACCAAGGGTTGTTTTCCCAAACTGGATTTCCACTCTCTCTCCACGCAGATGTGGGTACACTTCCCATAAATATAACCTACCCCACCCCTAAAACAATTAGCGTAATTAATACATACGCGTATAACATGAACAGGTAGTAAGATGCGGCGATGGAAACTTTTTTTATCGGTCATATTTTAGTCAATTTGGATTATTAGGTATTATTATCATCTTGGTTTGCGTCATTTTTAGTCATTTTTGAATAAGTTTTAAGTAGACATGGGTCACATACTATATTTATCGAATCCTAATCTCTTAATTTAAATCTTAAAATTGCTTTCGAATCTTGAATTCAAATTCAAATCTTCGAATCTTTAAAAATGGACAATTTTGGTTCAAGTGAAAATATTTAGAATCTATTTTTTTTTAAAGAATTGTTTGAAACTTGTTGTCACTGACAAATTAAATTATGTTTGCTATGTCTATTACGTCAGAAATAACAAACATAACACTTTTTTTAGTAAATTTGTTTATATTTAGGGGTGTACCGATACGGATACCAATGAATCGTGGTTGGACGATTATTAGTGCATCGGCAATTAATCGTAATAGGTGATTATTATGCCGATTAATCGTCTTTTTTTAAGTAAAATTTAAAATGATCAAAATCGCAATATATATACATAAACACTGCATCTGGGTTGTGGGCTATGCAAAGATTACATAACCAGATAAAGAAATATGAGTTTATACCGTTGATAAAACTAACAATCTAGTTCAAAATTTCGCTGGTTATGCAAAGATTAATAAAAAAATCAAGATTATCAAAGCTTTAACTCTTGATTTTAATTTTTTTTGGTATCAATTACATTAACTGTTAAGCACTTTTCCCAAAAGTTATTAATAAATAATCGATAGTCGGGACTAGTCGGTTTAAATAATCGTAGCATGAACAATTATTTTAAACAATCGGTAATTGGTTTTACTGAATTGGTACACCTCTAATTTATATTAATATTATTCTGCCAATTTTTTTTACTCTCCTAACTACACAATACTCTATAATTCCTTTTACCAATCGCTTAAAATTGTTATTTCAAGTCAAGGCCTTCATAATTTTATTCGATATATCTTTCTGAGGTTCTTACAAACCTCCAGTCTCTCGAACATCAAAGGATTCGGGGGACTATAGGATTCTCTAGTCTTAAGGCATTTATGTTGAATCAGAGTTCTTGGATACAGAAAACAGATGTCCCGGCTTCGATCCCCTGCGCTTCAGGAAACTATCAGTGAACGAGTGAGTCTGTAACGGCCTCAAGCTCAGCTGCCTGAATAAATAGGTAGAGTATTCGGGTCTATAAAACTGAGATTAATGGCCGAAGGTTTCGTTGTGCTGACCACATGACACCCTCTATCCGCGAATATTGCGAATATTGGTACAATCATTGCTAACAGCGGTGGCCGCTCAGTCGGTATAGCTCACCTGTGGGCTCACATCATGGAGTTTTTTTTACTGATATTTTATAAATGGATAAATATTCAAACATAATTTTTTCCAACACAGTTGTCTGAATGAGAAGATAATGTAGACAATGAACATTGTATCTTCTTTGCTTGCCTGGTTGTAAAATACACATTCCTTGTGAGACTGCAACTAGAATGGAGATGGTTGCATTGGGAGGGGGTAGCTATTAATTCTGAAGGAGGTATTTATTATATTATATTATATTATATTATATTATATTTAGCAGAGTGCAAGAGTTTAGTTGTTTAAGTCTTTTCATTGCATTTTAAACTTGTAAAACGCGTATTTGATTTACTCGTCTGCTTTCATTACGAGTTTTTGAATATGTGTCATTTTTTGACTAATTTGAAGTGTTTTTTTTTAAAATAATTTTTAGGTAATCAAAGTCCGAGCTGTTGTTTATCACTGTTGACCACAAAAAAAAGTTTGTAATTTCTAAAAAAGCCCTTCCTATGAGAATTGGACTCTATGTATTTGAGGGCTGTTTTGATTTCGATCTGTCTAATAAAGCTCAAATTCGCGTGTTTTGTTTGGAAATCGTGGCCATGAATATTAATGTAATGAAACACAGCTCTGCGACCCCCCCCACCCCTTTCTTGCCCCACCCCCCTCGTGACCTCCATACTAATGAAGTGCATGAACATCTATAATCCTGTATTTCAATCATGTACCAGCCCATATGCAACTCGTTAAAATGAGTTGCTTGTTACCTCTGATGGAAATTCTTTTTTTTTTACGAACATCTTTTTTTTCTTATTCTTATTACCAGCTTTGAAGGAATGTGACATGGTATTTAAGTTTTCCCCAGAGATAATATTTTAGGACAGCTTACTATCATGGCTGTTACTTTTTTATTTAGTAGTTAGAAGTTCGACACCTTAGCTCAGTCAGTATAGGTTAGGAGAAAAAACCCGTTTTTTGACTGAACCAAAAATGGTCGTATATCAGATGTTTTTTGATCATTATTATATCATTTGAGGGTGTTGAATCCAAAGATGATGGCTGTACTAACATAACCTTGAGTATTTTGAAATATTCAAGATGGCGTCATCCATAAATGCCAGAAATTGACAAATATAAAGGTTTTTTTTACTTCATTGATATTGGTGTCAAAATTAATACTTTTTAGGTCACCGATTCCGTAAAAAAATGTACAATATTGTTTAAAGGCCCACAGAGCAAGTTATGTAATTTAGTTTCCAAGATGGCCGCTTGTATGGTGATAGTGGGGGAATTCCGTAACATATGCGAGTAAAGTATCAATCCCAATGTTTTGGGGGTGGAGAGTACAAATCCATGATCTAAAATGTAATCATATTTCACTAAAACAAAATAAAATTAAATTAAAGTTGAACTAAAATATGTTTAGTCATTAATATTGCTAATGCCAAATATAATACAATATTTTAAAGAAGCAATTAACAACCTTTACATATATGTGTATATTTGATTGTTTATGAGTATTCATCAGAATAATGTCCGCACCATCTTCGTCGTCCAAGCTAGAATGACTTGTGTAAATGTTTTGGCATTTGTTTGTTCCTTCACATTTGCATTAAAATTTTAGATTCGAATTTCGAATTAAATGATGTAGAACCGAATCTGGAATCTATTTGGATTAGAAATTTTGAATCCGACATGCATCATGCAAATATATTTTAATTCGAAATTTATAAACTAATTTTCTGTCTTCTTTTACCCTCACGTAAACTTTACTTTACATCCATTATTGTTTCCAGTCTGGGTCAGTTTTTTATTCAAGCTATATATTTTCCACTACCAGCTCTCTAGGCCTGTCGTAGCTTCATATGCCTTATAGCCTAACTCAAGACTAGGACAGGTACAACATCCAGTCCCCGGCTATTAGTTAGTTTATCAATGTGAAAGGGTAAACCTATATTTTCATCAATGATACATTTTTCAGCCATGTCGGGAATCGAACCCGGGACCTGTAGCTCAGTAGACAGACACGTTACCGCTGAGATAAGTTGTTGGACCATCGATAAAACTTTTAAAAAACTAAAAAAAAACAGCTCGATAAAATACTTTGATGAATTCCGTTAGCGGTGTTTTCATTATTTTATAGTGGATTAAAGATCGTCTGTCACTATTAATGTGAACATAATTTGTTGTTTATATTGTGTTTTTTTGTTAATCTTTACATATATTTGAAAAGTTGTCTTTTTATTAAATGATAAAATAATTATTGTTACACAAATTATTATATATACTGATTCACATCTTTTTTTAATGCATTTTTAAATAGCCTAGATCAATGAGAACACGGACTAAACGTCCAACGCATTATAGTTTGGTTTGCTGGTGATGTGGAGGCCGGGGTTTGAATCCTGGCAAGGTGTATTTAAATTGATTTTTCATAAATGGTTTACAAATCTCCTTCCACACATATGCAAATATATTTCCTTTAAATTCACCCTAGCGTAATTAATACCATACATTTGCGTATAGCCCGAACGGTTAGTAAGACGTGTTGATAAAAAAACAAACACTAACCTTCCTGTTCCTCTCACTCATTTGTTGGTTTTCAATCATAAACTATACAACGACCAATAGCATTTATGAGTTCTCATGGATCCCTCTGTTTAGTTTCAAATGCTCCAATTTAATTTAAAATCATTAATAGAACCAACTCTAACAAAGTTTATAATTATTTATTTAGCAGGAATTACATCCTTTTATTTAAAGGTGATCATGAAAATGACGGAACAAGAGGTTTCTCGTAGGGGGAAAATTCCCAAAAGCATTTGCGGTGAGGTGGATTCTAATTCTAGAAGCATTGCCGGTGTGCCTAGGGGGTGTATTAACATATCCGCTCTACAGCAGACCCGACGCTAGTGACACATTCAACCACAAAGCGCTGTAGTCGATACGTGAATGTGTGAAGAGAACTGTAGTCTCTGTTAACGCTTTTCTTTTAACTCATTAGATGTTTCTTGTGTTAACGTTCTTAGAAGACATTAAGTCTTGAGAATAATCAACCAGAAGTTCTTAAACGCCCAGAAACCAAGTGGTTTCATAACGTTCCTGGGTAGAGCTGTAAGGCAGTAGGAGAACAAACAGGGAGGAGGAAAACACAAATGACAATACAATGTGTTGTATTAAATACCATCATTCTATTCACAAAGATCCATTCTACGCCCCTATAACAGTTACCTTTCGTTTCCCGGACATTTAACTCTTAATGATCAACAGAAATAAGTGGATTTTTGTATTTTTCAGAGGGAAAATGTCAACTTTTAAACTATGTTTACAAGTTTATTTATGTATAGGGTCATAGAAAGTAGTTGTGTGTTTATTACAAGAAGATTACTACAGGCCATTATCGTTAGTAAATCAAGTATTCTGGGTTGTGGACAGTAAAAAATACTATTTAATGTTCAAAAAGATATTTTTACTACCATTTAGGGTTATTTTTACAATTATTTAAGAATTTTATGGCTTTTGTTTTAATGTTCAGGGTTTAGAACTCGCCGAATGAAACGTATAAGTTTATACATGAACACGAGAAATCCAGTCTTGACTTGCCATGACGTCACAGGCAGGCAAAGTCACCCCCTCATCCTTAACGCCAGGAGTTGGTATTCCTACGAACCGAGGTATCAATAGACCTATACTAGGTCTCCCTTACCACTCGACTAAAGGGCGATGTGGAAGACGGAGAATGGTTCAATGACATCAACTGCAACGCGAGACGCGGCAATCTCTATCCGTAACCGGATGTCCTCTTGAGGTGATGTTGCTAAGAAAATAAAACATGACGTCTTTAGCCACTGAGTCGGTTGCACTTCCAAAAACAAGATTGATTGTGACTGCAATAAAATAATATTCATTAGTTTGAGAGGGTATATTTGCAAGTCGGTTTTTAAGTTATTATGTTTCACTTTTGTTAGATAACATACATATAAATATAACAATAAAATGGTATAATATTAGCAATGTTGACCGTAAAAAATATGTTGGCATACTAAGAGACCCTTCCTGTGAAAATTGGATTGTGGACTACGTTAGAGATTGGCAGAACTGTTTACTGTTATATTGGGAATAGTTCTAAGTGATTCAGTTCGCTGAAATTAACAGGTTCATTTATCTAGGTCAATAGTTCAGTCGTTCGTGAGTTAGAGATTTTAGTTAAGTCGTTTTATAACTAGGACCTCGTTTCTGTGACCGAGATTGACCGAAGAATCACGAGTGTTTACTGTCGTGTCACATTATAGCTCACTTTGAACTAGATCACCAAAGGGGGTTTCTAGTAATCGATATGATAATCTGAATTATGTTAGTCTGCAAGTCGTGGGGCTTTGTACATCAGAAGTGGATGCAAAATGCATGGTTTATCTAAGACTACTGTCCAGCTGGGGGCTGGCTGTCGTGTCTTTTATAGAATTAATTTAATTTGTAAGTTATATGCTGATTAGAAATTTGAGACGGCAAATTTTCCGTCTCGAAAAAAAGATTTAATTCAATATTTAAAAAAAGAGTCCCAGCTATTTAAATGAATTACAATTAAAGCATTAAAAGCGACTCCATTTCTCTTCTCACACTCGCTTATCGACTACAGCGCTTGGTGGTTGAATTTGTCACTAACGTTGGGTCTGCTGTGGATCAGATATGTTAATACTTCAATATTATAGTACATACCCCTTCCCTGGGATTTCAAGATCTGAAAATTTTACTAATAAATTTTCATCTCTTATTGAATTAAAAAAAATAAAATATTTTCAATGTAGGCTTGCCATAGCTAATACAATTATTAAAATAATTTTAATAAAAAAAAATATTTTCAATGTAGGCTTGCCATAGCTAATACAATTATTAAAATAATTTTAAGGTTGAACTGAGCATTTTCTAACAAATTACTGACCCCCCTTTCTATTCATTCCCTTGGCTTTATGTATATTTATAATAGGCTCTGGGTACTTCCTCCGCCATCCCAGTATTTTCACCTACTTATTAGGTCGCAAGCCACCACTGCGGAAGAGTTATCGATTGACAATTTCCCGGAAATGTTTCAACTCTAGAGCTGATGTCTATCAGTAAGTGTAATACTCCAAATAAATAAATAAAACTTAACGAACTACTCTCAACTTGATTGAGATAAACTCTCAGTCATTTTTTTCCCTCATACAGTCAGTTATCTCGGTTATTTTTTTGAATAAAAAACTAACTATGCGGGCGCAGATAAGAGAGGAAGACTTTACTAACTTAAGTTATCACCGGGAATAATTTGTGAATAGTTCATTGGAAACATTTTAGCAAAAAGAAAAAAGTAAATATCCTGTGTTTTTGTCCTCGCAGGAAGTTCTTTAAACTGACATTTACAAACGTGACATTTTGCGTCATGTTACAGAAAACATATTTTCTTGGGAATATTTTTGTTTCTGTTGATAAAAAAGTTTGTTCCATTTTTGTGGCTGACTGGGAAGAGTGGTTGGCTTCAAGTCTAGATCTCATTTCCACAGTAGCAGATGTAATAATTATTCTTTTAGTACTGCGCCTTACTACCCGTTCGGGCTATACGCTTAAGTACTAATTCCACTAATGGGTTAGGAATTGGGAAGGTTTAATATAGAGTAAGTGAACCCGCATTTGTGTGGAGGGAGAGTGGAAACCATTTAAGAACACCCCCACCCCCAGTTCACCCGAGCGAGATTCGAACCTCGATCTCCCCGTCTTCGGAAGTCCAGCTCAGCACGAAACTAGCGCGTTGGCTAACTACGCCACCGAGGCGGGCGAGAGATGTCATAAAAAAGTATTATTGCATACTCCTCACACGGCTTAGCATAGTTTTACTTTTGTCACCTCGTCTTGCTACTAGTTTGGTTTTTTGTTACGTATATGAAATGATTACGCTAAGGGGTTAGGGATGAGGAAGGTTGAATTTAGAGGAAAGCTACCTGCATTTGCATGGAGCAAGGGTAAACATTATTTTAGGAAAAACTACCCTCGGTACATCCGACCGGGATTCGAACCCCAATCTCACCGTTATCGGTAGTTTAGTCAATTGCAAGAGTAGCGCGTTAGACCGCGCGGCCACTCAAGTGGGCTTAAGCTCAGTTCAAGAGGAGTGTGAGCCACATCGGTGGACGCATAGTCTAAGGTATCTCTCTCGTGTTAGACTGACCTGTTTACGACAGGAAGATTGGAGTTTGAATCCCGGTCGGGTCTACTGAGGGTTTTTTTCCCCTCAATTATTTCCCACTATCCTTTCACGCAAATGAGGGTAGATTACCTCTAAAATGCTTATTTCCTCAGCCCCACCCCATTAGAGTAATGCGTGTAACCTGAACAGGAAGTAAGACTCGGTGATTTTAAAAAAACCAGTAGCGCGCTGTATTCTTACTAAGTCCACTTTCGCCAACGAGCGTCAGTAAAATGAGTTCCGTAGAAACCCCCATAAAAATTTACTATTTTCTGAAAGATAAAACTGATATCTACATAAACAAAATATTTAATCAATTGAACTTCATATTGACGTCAACAAGACGTGAGACAAGGTGTGAAACAAGGTTGCGCTGTTAAGTTTTACGTTGGTTTGCTGTAGGCCTTCCATGTACGTATATATATTAAAACATTCTACGGATTGAAAAATGACACCTGGATACGGGAATCGAACCCGGGACCTTTGGCTTGGTATGCCAATGCTCTAACTACTTAGCTATCCAGGAATCGTCCCTTGCCCAAAGTTATTCTTCATACATATTATAAGGCAAAGTCTGTAATGGACGTGCGTCCATAACTGTAACTAACAAATATAATAGTGTAGCTATTTAATCCATCTTTTTGTATCTGTTTCATCTTAAAACCGGAAAGTAAGCTTATTAAAATCCATCCCTATTGTATATTTTGAATTAAGGAAATTGTGAAACCCTTTTTGGAAAAAGCACTTTCAATACATCATGTTTAGGTCATCATTATTGCGATTGGTTTTCTATAGCTCTCCACTTTTGTCTATCATGAGCCAATTTTTTACATCTTTGTACCTTCTTCTGCCAACATCGTCCTCTATTTGATTCCTGTACTCCATTCTTGGTCACCCTCTTTAATTTCTCGCTTTCACATCTGTTTTTATAACTATCTTCACCAAATTATCATGTCTCAATATTATGGCCTACCATGTTAATTCTTCTTTGCTGTACGCTTTCCAAAGTTTCCTTTCTTCTTCCTCCATCCATGATATTTTCAACATTCCTCTGTAGCACCACGTTTCAAATGCTTCTAATATTTTACTTTCAGTTGAGGCAATGATAGTTCATGTTCCACATCCATAAAGTGCAATGCTCAATAAATATGCCTTTAGGATCATTTTACTGATTTCTAAATTCATGCTAGTCGAGATTAGTAGTGTCTTCTTGGCCTTCTGACATCTACGTCGCAATCAAATAATTCCAGACTAGCTTTATATTTATTCCGTGTAGCCACCAATTCGGGTACCAACTAATCACGTGTCCTCAAATATCTTTTTACATCCATTACAGTTTTCAGCCTGTGACCTGGGTCACTTTTATATTCAAGCTATATATTTTCCACTACCGGCTGGCTAGGCCTGTCCTCGCTTCATATGCCTTACAATATAACCTAACGGTACGTCCAGAGTGCAGGCCGATTCCGATTCCAATTCCGATTCCGAAAACCAGCGCGTGTGTGTCGGAAGGCAGATTGGCAGGCGGTGGGTGGTCAGAGTGGAGGCGGTTTACACTGACTGCAGGTCAGTCGCAATTATGGAGTTGTCTAGTGAAGAGACAGTTTGCTTATAAATTGCTACAGAAAATGTTAATTTAAAATTAAAACCAGAGAGAATTGTAGTCCAGGAAATTAAAAATGTTGAGATATGAATTTGGTATATCTTCTGCGATCTCTTGCCAGCACTTATCAACTACATCGCGGTTTGAGTACGACTTCAGTCTCTTATTCCAAATTTGGGGTTTTAGAAAATCTTTCGTAATAAGTGTTTCTCTGTCCATCAAAAATATAGACAAAAACAGCGGGTTTAAACAAACAGTTGAAACAACACCACCACGTGCACGCCGATACCAAACTGAATCGGAAACCGGAATGGAATATTCATTCCGGTATACTATCTGACTCAGTCCTCTGCGCGCGCATTCAGTTGCCTGCCGCCACTATGACCACTCCCACTGCACAACACAGATTCATTCTCGCACAGGTTTTCGGAATCTGAATCTGAATCTGAATCGGCCTGCACTCTGGCCGTATCGTGAGACCAGGACAGGCACAACATCCAGTCCCCGGCCGTTAATTCATCACTGTGAAAGGGTAAACCTACATTTCATCAATGATACATTTTTTCAGCCATGCCAGTAATCAAACCCGGGACCCTTATCTCAGTAGACAGACACGCTGCCGATTGAGCTAAGGTGTCGAACACCCTAATATATCTACGTGTCAAAGTATACAATATTTAGTACTCTATAAACAAATAAAAGTTTCCCATTTCACTTTATTTAATTTACGTAAATCCAAACATTTGTATTTGTAAAAATAAAACCTTGTCATTGGCTGGATAGCAGTTTATGGGATTCCCGAAAGACTTTAATAAAACAGGACTGGCGGAAAATAAAACTAATAATAATAAACACATTCATCGTCATCAACCACGGTATGTCGAAGTTGGTTTCAATAGAAGGAGGGGGATGGACGGAGAGGGGAAAAGTTTTGATAAATGGGAACAACTTAGAACGAAACCCTCTCATCCCTATAATAAATCTCGGTTGGGGCCAACTACTCGAGGCGGTTTTTGACGTGACCTTACTTAACTCTATTATGATTGTAAGAAACACACACTCTCTCTCTCTCTCTCTCTCAGGCTCCGTCGCGACTTTATATTCTGTTATTTGTGCTGTAAGACTACAGAGTACAAACCTATCAACACCGGGAAGTAATAAATTACGTTTGTATTGTCATGTAAGTGGTATTAGTGGTATGGCCAGTAGAACAATTCTCTTGACTACTGGATCATTCCCCACACAAGAGGGAGCGAGAACACATTCACACACACTAGGACTTTATTTCTATTTTTTTTAGCACAGCGTCTTATTACTCATTCGGGCTATACACGTACTGGTTTTGGGGATTAGAAAGGCTACATTTAGATTAAGTGCACCCGTATTTGCGTGGAGGAAGAGTTGAAAACCATTTTGGGGAAAACACCTCAACACACCCAAACGAGATTCGAAGCTTGATATCCTTGTCGTCAGCAGTCCAGTCTACTGTGAGAATAATGCGATAGACCATCTGGTCACCGAATCAGGTGTCTATTATTAATATTATTATTTCCATTAGTTGGTTAAACACCAGATTTATTTACCTGATCGAAAGGAAATATCCTGACATTGCTGTTCATCTTATAGAAATAGCATTTGTGAATCTTACAAAAAACTAATAGAATTTATCCTCAATTATTGACCGAGCGTAGTTCGGTTCTGTTTTAACTTTACCATTTGGTATTTCGTCTCCGTATCTTTGCTCTGCGACAACTGTAAGATTCGTTGAACAATTTTAACTAAATTTAACAGGGGTTTTCTTTGATCCTGTACATAATTTTTTCAATATGGGCGACCTCTCAAAATGTTTTTCGTATAATAACTTATCTTAAGTGATTTGAACTGATAATTCTAAGCGGTCGATTCAACTCCTAGGTATTTTTTTTTTGTTGGGAAAGTTTTGACTGCCTAAAGTGACAGCAGCTCAACATAGGGTCTTGGAGATCTTATAGTTTGGCGTATGGATACATGAGAGTAGATCTGGTAGCTTCTGATAGCTGTCGATTACCAACACTCCAGAGGCGAACGGACTTTACCTTCCCGTTTACTATTCCTAGCGTAGCGCCGTGAGGTACATTTGGATACTACCCACACAACACAACTGTATCAAGTCTAGTATCACACGGGGTCGGCCAGGGGCACGACCTTAGATGTGAGAGAACTCTCCTATTTGGAACGAGGTCTAGAGAACTTTGTGTGGTTTAGCAGAGCGAGATTAAGGTGGGACGGAAGGGAACGCGAAAAAAGGCGAGTGCTTTAGCAGTTTTTATAGCAACACTTTTTTTTTGGTCAAAATAAATCAAATATTGCTCTAATAGTAACAAAGAGTTTAATTTTATTCCCACGGTGATATCAACAGTTTGTCGAATATGTCATGAGCTTGTAGTGGCATCACTGTAGATGAGAAACTTTTTAAATGAAGAGAAAAAGTTTTAATTAAATTCCAGGGCACCCTTGACATGTATTCAACAACTGGTGATATCAACATATGAAGAAAATTAAACGCTTTATTTTTACTGTAACAATATTTTATTTATTTTGGCAAAAAAAAAAGTTTTGCCATAAAAACTGCAAAAGCACTGGCATTTCCTCACATCTCCTTCCATACCACCTTAAGGGGCCACCTTGGTAAGCGAGAAATTGCCGCGTAGACGTTCAGCTCTTAACGCAAGATTTAATTATACGCTGCGCTATTTCAAAATATGGTTCATGCCAAAATAAAGTAGAAATATTCCAACAGGGCTCTTTTTCCATAACAATCCTATAGTTTGAGTTTTTATTAATACAAAAAAAGTGTGAATATGTGACATTAGCTCATTTCCAACGTCTTTTTAATCATATTTGGGGAGCTGTGAGACTAGTAATGATGAAAAAGGGCTCTAAACTTAGCCTCCCTCTCACAAATACAGTAATTTTTTGATATTTGATAACTAGCAGTGAGCTTTCATCTTTCCTTGAGATGAGAAGTTTCGTAGTCTTCTTTCCCCTCTTTCTCATTGACATGAAAAAGGATGTTTATAGTAGAAGGGCGAGAGGGAGTATAAGCTAGACATAATAGAGAAGTAGTTCCATAAAATGACACAGACATTGTATTTTAAGCCGTGTGACTTCACAGCGATTGATAATTTTTCGTCAACCTAGGCGGCCGCAAGATGACATGGATAGGGACGCTAGAAAAGCGAAGTGTTTTTGTTGTTTTCATAACAAACAATTTTTTTTTTAGAAAATAAATCAAATATTTCTTAAGTATAAACATAGAGTTTAATTTTATATGCATGATAATCTCAAAAATGGTTGAATATCTCTAATCGGCATATATTAGCTATTTGAATGGAAATTTTTTAAATAAAAAGGTAAAATTATCATTACATTCCAGGGCATCCTTTACAGATATTCAACAACTATTGATATTACCATGTGGAGAAAATTAAACTAATGGTTTGGACTGAATGAATATTTGGTTAATTTTGGCAAAAAAAAAAAACCTATAGAAAATACAGCAATACCTCTCTTAACTTGTAATCACTGCCGCTCCACCTTAAGGAACTAGAATAGGTGATCAGAAGTTCCTAAACGTCAGAATCCATGTGGATTTATAACGTTCCTTGGGGGAACTGTCTGGAAGTAGGATAGAAACAGGGGAGGAGGAGAATACAAATGACAATACAATAACATTTGTTGTGACCTCCCTATTAAATAACACCATTCCATTCACAAAGATCCGTTCAACGCTCCTATAACAGTTACCATTTCCCGAAACATTTATCTCTTAGTGATCAACAGAAATATGTTGATTTTTGTACTTTTCAGAGTGTAAAATTTAAACTTTTGAAGTTTATTTATAAGTCTATAGATTTACAGGGTCATAGAAAAAAGTTTTATGTTCATTCCAGTAAACAACAAACTTATGGAATGTTAAAGGTTTTTGTCAATATTTAACCTAAACGCAACTTCTGATCGGTAATATCTTGGCTAACTAGGCAACCCTCTTGGTAGTGTCTGAATAAACCGTATGACGAGCAGTTGGATCAATTTCAGAGATAATAACATCCCTCACACCCACGTGTCCTTTTCGGGTAGCGTTAACATGCCAAATAGTAGTTTATAATTGAACCATAAGAGCCTGCCCCCCTCCCACACCCCTTGTTTGTGATTCAAATAACAGTTTTTGTTGCTGTTGTTGTTGGTTGATTAATGATTTATTCTTTTAAATACTATGACATTTTAAATAACTCTACGAGTAAAGCTTGTGTGAGCTGTACAAGATATTTAAAAAAAAGGCTATCACCCAGATTCAGTGATCCTACGTATTAAACGTCAAGCTCATCTCGTTCGAAAGTGCTGGGGATCTCAGGGTTAGAATACCGGATAAAGGTACCGAGGACGTGGTTTTTTACCAAATGGTTCTTGTTCGAAATCGTTATCCGTGTAATATTTTTAATTTTACATCCATCACTGTTTCCAGCCTGTGGTCAGTTTTTTATTCAAGCCATATATTTTCCACTACCTGTTTGCTAGGCCTGTCGTAGCTTCATATACCTTATAATCTAACTTAAGACTAGGAAAGACACAACGTCCAGCCCCCAGCCGTCAATCTATCAATGTAAAAGTGTTAACCTATAGTTAATCAATGATAATTTTTTCGGCCATGCCGGAAATCCAACCCGGGACCCTTTTCTCAGTAGGCAGACACGCTACCGACTAACCTAAGGGGTTGGATTAATATTTTAAATGATAAATAAAATGTATGTTAATTTTTCTACAAGAAAAATTATTTGAAGTTGTTTTACTGATGACTGATTTTTGAAAATTTTGTCACAAACAATAAGTACTAGACTATGTGATAAAGTACGTAACGATGTGTCGTTTCATTTATTTTAATTTTCACATGAATTTAAAATAATGTATTGTTTATCATATTAAAAAACCCATAATTTTTACTATTTTTTAATTGTTTGTTCAGGCACATAATAATTTGTTATTGAATCAAAATGTTTGCATCAACATTTACTTTATAAGTATTCTTACGTTACTTAATTAATTCATAATACAAAATCACAACTTGAATAGTTTATGTGGAGCAAATACTTTAAATTCAGTAAACTGTGATTGATGATCTACAAAACCACACTCGTTTTATATTCATCAAAACTTTGCTAAAATAGTTTGTTATAGAATGTTAGGTATATGGCGTTCAATAAATTATGTGAAGTGCCAAAAAAAAAAAATTATGAAACTAAAAATTATTAATAGCATCACATAAAATATTATCAAATTTTTGGTTGTATTAAGAACATAAAAAAATATAAGTCAAAAAGCAGTAAATCTTATTAAACGCGACTCTCCGGAACTCACATAACTGCCGGGTGCTTTAAAAACTTCACATCTTCAATCTGGAACAAAAAAGAAAGTAAAACACTGTATATATTTGGTTATTCTCGTTTAAAGTTTCTTGTCTCGCCATGTAAGGGGTTGGAGGGGGAGGGTAGAGTGAGTGGTGATGTGCGGGGTGAGGGGGTGAATAGAAGGGGGGTTTGAAGATGCAACTTGAGGAAGATAAGGAAAACTTTTTCAATAACTTTGAAACGAAATGAAGTTTGTATTGCAGAGCGGTCTTGTCGGCCAAGTATCCCCTACCCCCTGCCCCTCAACCCCTTTTCTAACGTTTGTTCAGTATATAAAAAATAGGGTTGTAGAAAGGGGGGAGGGGGGGGAGGTATGAATAGTCTTGAAAAGTTTGAAGCGAACACCATTTCTCCATTTATCTTTTTAAGTTTTTTATTCAAAATGTTGTGCTCCATTTAAATAAATAATAAATAATTAAGTTAAATTAAATCAACAAAATTTTAAATCTATAAATAATTATATCGTACCACTCATACTGATGGCTCAGGTGGTTGACTTATAGATGGGTGGATTAAGGTATTATATATGTTCCTGTTTTCCTAGTTACAAGTTTTTTTTACCCCTAAGAGTGCCACCTAATCAAAGGAAAATATCCTTCCACAGTGCTGTGTTAATTGGCCTGTCAATTCTGAAGGTTCCAAACCACTAAAATAATCTTCGAATTAGCTCAGAATGTTCTCTTGTGTCGCTTTTATTAAAATGACTTTATTTGTTTGAGGAAGGCAAGATTTATGTTTATAACCATTAACCTTGATCTCAAAACTGAGATATTTCAACTGAAACGTCCTTCAAAATGAAATAATCTCATTTTTTTCAAAGTAAATATTTTTTTAAATTTGTAAAAGGTTAAGGTTTTGAACCCCATAGGGAAAACAAGTCCATACATTTCACCTACAGTTTGGCATGAACCAGAGTTTGTAATAACAAACAACTTCTTGAATATATCTGGATTTTTGGACCTCTGCAACGTGTAAATATATAGATAGCCTAGACGAGTGCTAAGACACAAAAAGGGAGAAGGAAGACGTCGTTTAATTGGTGAACTCGAAGCTATTTTGCTAGGTGGGTTACGTTTTAACTTGTGATGCACTTAAATACTTAGGCGTTAATGTACGAACTAGAAATAGAGGGAAGAAAATGAGCAGTTCACCCTGCGAGGCCTTTTGTTTATCTTATGATAACATTTCCCCTCTTTCGCTGACGTGTATAAACACCCACTCTACTATTTGCGCCTGGACAGAATTGACTTGCATTTCAAAGCTACCTTGTCCTTGTTCCCTATTCTAGTTAGACATTTGCCTCCATGGAACTTTCTTAATCCACATCCACGCAGGAGGATTCCTACTGGTCATTTTCGTTAATAAACTAAATAGCCTGATTTGTAGACAATTTTTAAAAAACTTTTACAAAAAAAAACTTCTTCTGGATAAAAAAAAATGTGTCATGGTTCTATCTTTAAAACTCACCGAATAAAACGTAAATGTAATTACATGGGAAATCCCATCTAGACTTGCCGTGACGTAACAGGTAGGCGACGGCCTTTCATCATAGCAGGCCCAACTCGGCTCCCAGCTCACGCGAGGTATGGGAGTAAAAGGGAAAAGAAAACACGTACAATATGTGCAGTGTCAGAAATGTGTGCAGTGCATTCGTATTTGAATGATTACTCGAAATTTCCTGCGGTGACGATGGGGGACAAAGTGACAAAGTTTCTTGTTAATAATTACAGTATGTCCCTGTTATGACAGAATGAAAGTTTGTGCACAATGCTTATATGTGAAGAAAGACGTTCTAAATGATCAAAAACGGCGCTTTCATTGCAGTTTTTATCCAAATATAATTTAATATTTCAACAATTTTCAGTATTAGCAACTTATATTAATTCTTTATCTCCATTGATGTTTAATCAGAAATGATCCAAGTGCAATAGTGTTGGTGTAGATTTATGATTTCAAGCCGACTGTATCACAGAGTTGATTGGCATGCACGCTCTTAACGAAGCTACCTAGCAAATGTTGTTAAATTATTATGTTAGTCGAGTAGGTTCGAGCAATGATAATTTCAAGATATTACTCTCATAAAAAGTGTTCTGTCTAAGAGTGTTATTTCGTGTCTTACTGCGTCGTCCAACAGCGCCTCTCGCTCCATCAATGAGTGAAGATGAAATTATTTTACTTTATTGAGGAGCAGACTTACTATACCATTCGTTTTTATGAACATTATCTGCTAAAGCACAAGTACTAATTTAGTAGAGATAATTCCGACACCCTAGCACAGTCAGTAGCCTGTCTGTCCACTGAGAAAAGGGTCCAGGTTTCGAGCCCCAATGTGACTGAAATATTTATGTTTGGTAAAATTTGGGTTTCCGCTTTCACAGTGATGAATAATTAACTGCTGGGGGCTGGTTGTTGTGTCTTTTATGGATTTAAGCTAGTTTATAAATCGTATGGCTGATATAATCAGTCGGTTCAGGAAGTGCACGTTAAATACCTCAATCAAAATTATATGAAATTAAAACAAAAATAATAGAGTAAGTGTCGGAGATAGGTGTATACGTCGATAGTCTTTCATACATACATACATACATACATACTATACATACATACATACATACATACATACATACACACGCGCGCGCGCTGTTTACTTACGGGGTAGGCAAGAAAATGTGCGTATAACTCAAAAAACAACTTCATCTTCACTAACTTTCTCCACACTTCCCTATACTTCCATACTGCCTTCACTTCAACAACATCCATACACCGACTAATACATGCTCTCTAATTATTAAAACTCCTAATGTTTCTCTCTTTCACACATTCGTCTACAACATTTAGCCACGTCTTAGATGGCCTACTCCTTCCTTTTGATCCACAAACTCTACCTTCATACGTTTGCTTCATCACTCGATCCACACTCATCCTCTCAACATACCCAAACCAAAGTAACATTGACCTCTTGGATTCCTTTTCAAACCGCACTCCTTCAGTACCCATTCATTACTGAGTTAGATTTAAAGTTTTTACATGTCATTATTAATTTCACAGTACTTAAATAACTATAGCATGTTGCAAATTATATAAATACACACACACATAATCACTTGTTAAATGTTCCGTGTCGTACCTACTCTCAAGCTGGCCTGTATCTATTAAAACGTCAGTAGCCAAATGTTGGTGTGGTTACCCTGCTAGCACCTGTGTTGCAGTTGGCACGCCTGTTTTTCCCTCTAAGGCGAGGAAGACCACACATGTGGCTCGCGCGTGTGTGCTAACAGGTGGTAACACTGGTGTTGTGTCAACACATCACCACACAAAACACACACGTGTTCACTTTTTGTAAACCGACACATTGGCCACAAAATTAAGATTTTTTTTAATAATATCTAAGCCTATTTCACTTTATGCCCCAAATCCAATATTTTTAAAATTAGGACCTAGGTTTTCCTTATTATAAAGAGAGTATTGCAACCGTTAACACTTTTTTTGCCTCAAGATTAGAATAGATTTTGACTTTTTATATTCCTTTTAACTTAAAATGTGTGTTTCACAATTTGGTGACTTTTTCTGTTCATCCCTCTGTCTGTTTGTCCCTCTGTCAGTCTGTCTGTCCCTCTGTCAGTCTGTCTGTCCCTCTATCAGTCTGTCTATCCCTTCTGTCAGTCTGTCCCTGTGTCTGTCCTTTCTGTCTATCCTTATATCTGTCTGTTCCTACCTGTACATATGTATGTAAGTCCCTCTGCCTGTCTGTCCCTCTGTCAGTCTGTCTGTCCCGCTGTCAGTCTGTCTGTTCAGTGTATATTTATCCCTCCTACCAAAAATATGGCCCACCCTTCTTTTGAATAAATTTCAATTAAAATTAATCATAAAAAATGTAATCTTGTTTTACTATTTTTTTTTCCTATATATATTCCTATATATATATATTTGAAAAAATAAATTTAAAAAGTACTTACTAACATATTCATAAGAAGAAGTTTGGTTCGTCATCTTCAGAATCAAAACCCAATTTCCCCGTTCTTCCTGCAGGCTTCGAGATAACTATGCTAAGTTATAATACACTTCTATACTTTGATCGATGGGTCTTGTTGAGTTCAGATCCAGGCGGCACCCTTCCACCCCCACCTGCTTTTGCTCTCTTGGCAGGTGGACCAGCTGGGATTGACAGGTCGAGAGGGAAGGAGGCAAACAAGAGATGGAGGGGTTTAAGATACCAAACAAGGAAAATAGGAGTTGGAGGAGAACTTAAAATACCTAATATAAAGCGGAGGAAGGCCTTGGATTTTGAATTTATTATGAAGTTGTTTTTTTCACCACATCTTTCTATTCTTTCGGGGGATATGTATGTATGTGTATGAGTGAGATTAAGAAAAAAAGTGTAGATAGAATTTAGAGAAAGATATCAAACTTAAAGAAAAGGGTGGAGTGTAAATAAAAGGGTAGAAATTAGGGAAAAGTGTAGAATTTACCTTCCTTATTCCTTCCTTCGTACTTACACCAATTTTGGGTATTTTTCTCAAATTACATTTTGTTGTAATTTTTTTTATAAATGTCTATATTTTATGTTTATAATGGTATTAGCTATTAGATATACATTTTAGATAACTGGAACATTTGAAACATTTGATTTTCCGAAAAAATGGGAATAAAAACAAAAAACCGACAAATATTTTGGTCTGACTCCAAGCTACCAGGAGAGTAGCCACATGGAGAGTAGCATAGTTCCCTCTCCATTTTATATCTTCCCAGCCCCTGCTTCTAGTTTGCAACATTATAAAACATTTTTCTCTCCATTTTATATCCTTCACAATGCTTCAACCCCCTACCTACCCTGAGGACTACGTGATGGATGAGGCCCACTCGAGATTACCCCTCCTCCAAAGGGTGGGAGGGGGTAGGGAGTGCTACAATGGGGGTGATGAATAGATTACAATAAGGTAAAATGTGAATTTTCTTGCTGATCTCAATATCATGACTTTATATTTGAAAAAAGTTGTATTTTTTGCCTCTTTATTCGTTTTTTGAGAGATAAAAAAAAGAATTGAAATCGTTACATAAATTGTTGAGATAAACGGTAATATTTAGATGAGACGTCATGGCGGAGCGTGCTTTAGACAGAATAGAGCACGATTGTTGTTGTTGTTGTTGTTGGGGGATGAGGAGGGGGGTAGAAAGAAGGACTTAGACATCAAATCCACTGTGTTTACTCGCGTACTCTTTTATTATGAAAATAAAATATGTTGATATCTTTGTTCAGTCGGTGGTGCGGCTTTCTAATTAGCTCAAGGGTTTAGTAGGTTAAAATAGTTTATTTTATAAATAGTTTTATTAGTTTTAGTAGAGTATAGTGAGTTTATTAATTGATTTATACTTAATTATATTGTTAAAGATCTAATAATAAAATACTATGATCATTTATTTTTCAATAAGTAGTCTCAGTCAGCTGTACCCTGATTAGCAAGGTTAATTAAAATCTTAGTTTATAATTTAACAATCCCTATCCAAGAAGATTTAATACCTAATTATAGTTAGCCTGTAACTATTATAATTACTATTACTTATTGATTAATAGAGGTTAAACATCATTCTATTTTTAAGAAAGTGATTTAATTTAATATACTATTTGGTAATTATGTTATTATAAAATATATAATACTGTTAGCTAGTAAATATATATGATGATCTGAGCCAACACCCAGCCCCACAGACAAAAAGACAGATGGAGGGAAAGACAAAAGGGCAAACAGACACACAGAGGGACAGACTAATATATGGGCAGACTAATATAGAAACAGACTAACAGAGATAGACGAACCGAGTTGAAGACTAACAGAGGTAAAGACTAACAGAGAGACAGACATGGGGACAGGCAGAACTATAATTGAGTCCGGGCGCATATAAAACGTAAAACGTTGAAAATGCAGTAATAATTCTACCGGGCAGTTTCTAAGAAGTTATCCTTTTGAGTGGGTGAATCTGGAGGGTGGTGGGGGTCGTGTCATTATCTCGAAACGGGACATGGTCGATAAAGCCCACGTATACTCCTCTCTCTCTGCCAAACAAATTTCAGCGTGGGGCGGGGAATCGTTCGCCCACGAAGTGTGACGAGGAATTTAATAACAGGTCGTTCGTTCACTGGTGGTCGAATAAATCTGTCGACAGGGAGGGGAGGGGGGATGGACCACCCAGGGACTGTACTGTCACTGTGATGATTCCGATTCTGTTTACTCCCTCATATTGAGAAAGTATTGCTCTCGTGGAAACTTTCAACACAGATACAATGATGGATATTAACGCTTTATGTACCCCCAAGTTTTTTTAAAGTGGGTATTATAATGCTGACTGTCCGTTTAATTGTCCCTCTATAGTTCTGCCTGTATATCTGTATACACCACCATGTTTGTATACTGTCACCATGTCTGTAAATGTCACCATGTCTGTAAATATCACCATGTATGTATATATCACCACGTAAATGTCACCATGTCTGTATATATCACCACGTAAATGTCACCATGTCTGTATATATCACCATGTAAACATGTCTGTATGTACCACTATGTCTATGTATCACCATGTCTGTATGTATCACCATGTCTGTATATGTCACCATGGCTGTTTGTGTCTGTAACTGGGAAGCGGTTATTCGACCTTGACAGGGGTTCAAACCTGTCCCTCCCCTGGGGATACTACTCCTATGACTCGATAGCTCATGGCTCGATTCCAAGAGCCTTGCATCTATGGTTGTACCGTCTAAGGCGTCAGCCTCATGATAGGCTGGGTGATGGGAGGATCGAATTTAAAATTCCAAATCAAGTCACCAGGATGAGATATTTTTGGCGTGATGTTTGTCATTTGTGCGATGGCAGCACTGGCGCTTGGTATTGGTGAAAGTTGGTATCATTGAGCGCGCTCCAGATGGCTCCACCCACGCTAATAGGGCTCTCTTCATACGTCGGTCATTTGGCCTCCCCCCTACCCCCACCTACGGTAATTCTAATTAATACGAGAGGACCTTACAATGCTTGGGAGAGGCCACGAATCATAAACCCGCATCGGTGGGACACACGGACTAAACGTCAAGTTCATATAGTTTGGTTCACCGATGACGGGGAAGGTCCTGAACGTGCTGAACGACTTTTTCATACAAGTTCTCAAAAATAGCAATTTACCGTGTTGGTGGTCACATGCTCTAAGAAGGCGTTTTTCTCGCATTAGTGCAACAGACTGGTTTGTTATTGACGGACAGGTGGGGGTTCAAATCCCTGCTGAAGGTATTTTNGGAGATTATCAAAAGTGACAAAAGACTAAGGTGTAAAAAATATGATATATTGGTCTATTAGAGGTCTTGGGCAGTGTCAAGTACGCCAAATTGCTTCGACCAACAAGATGTGATTAGTTGGTCAGTTTGATTCCCAATCGGGTCGAGTTCTCTTAGTCCAGAATCCTAACTAGGCATGAATAGACGTAGAGTAAGATTCAAAGCGCTATTATCCCTTAGCTTGTGAAACCTGAAAAAATAATTCATACCAGTATTTCACGAGCTTTGATCAGTTGTGTACCCATTTTGGGGGCCATCCTTAAATTAAGTAGGGATTTTGGGTGGGGTTTTTTTTCAGTATTTCACTACATTTTCTTACAAGGGGTTGGGGAGTCAGAATTTATCTTACCTAAGGATTTTTATCAGGGGGTGTCATGGAAAATCTTACGGTATCTTACGAGGGGTTAGGGAGGGTGAACGGGGGTCGAAAACCATGAAAAAAGGCTTAACGTAATTTAAGGATGGCCCCTAACCAACGTACCCCTTTCAGCTCTTTATGAAATAAAATACATATATATCTGTTGTCTTGCAAAGTATAAACGGTCGATCCAAATGTTAACAAAGCTCTAGCAGTAAATTAAACAAAACCTAAATAGATGAAAAGAAAGTCTAATAAATGCCATCACTTTACGTCAAAATCTGCGTTAATTTGTCTATCAGACTTACTACTGTCATAGAATAATTTATATTTTATAAGACTCAGTTTTACGTCACGTATCTCTGGAGGTACACGTACCACAGTTTGGGAATCACTTCTCTATAGTCTAAGCCAGACGTTCTCAATGGGGGGCCAAGGCAGCGGTGCAGCGAGAAAATATGGAAATTAATAATTTAATCTATATAAATATTGCACTAGAAAAATACTTGATTTTTTCGGAAATTTGTAAAATGGCATCTAGACACGGGAATTGAACCCGGACCTTTGGCTTAGTACGCCAATGCTCTACCCACTGAGCTATCCAGGAATCATCCCGTGCTCAGGGGCATTCTACACTCATATTTTAAGGCAGAGTTTATGATGGACGTATGGAAATTGTTGGCTACAAATGTGTGAGTTTATTAAGGGGACCTGGTCTTTAAACTTTCGAAAAAATTCGAAATTTGTATTTTGGCCTTTTTAAATAGAGTAGAGTTTTTTGAACAAGAAAATGAATAGTTTCATATATTTTTATTATATTTTCTCTAATTTAAAATTAATTTAAAGGAATTGTGAATCTATCCATACACCTTTATTACATGTACAGTAGCTCAACCACATCTGCTACATCTTCTTTGTGTACTTACAAATAAGATAATTGTTTTTATTATTTTGGTAGTGTAGAAATAAAGAGTTAATTAATTTCATTATCTTTCCCTTTACATCTTTAATTTGACTATCCATGGTATATTTCATTCCATTATTTAATATTATATTGTTTTTGTTTTAGTGCTATTTTGTAAGTAAACAATATTTACCTATTTATTGTTCTAGTGAAATAATCATGGGCAGAATTAGTAAGTTTAATATAAAACATAAGTTCAAGGGAAATAGAGATACTGTCCAAACGTCAAAAATAATCAACATAAATGGTAGTTCAACAATGAATAATTCTAACCTGTCATAACCAATTGTCACCTTTAAAGGCCTTTTTCTCTAAATGTACTATTTTTGGCTTTAGGTACACTTTACTAAAAAAAACTCAAAAAGGTAGAAACCCAAAATTTTGCACTCATGTTTATCAATGTATTATCGTAGTAGCTTTGTACTACAATTATCTTTATTGGAATATAAATATGCTGTAAATATTTAATTAATAACTATAATATTTTTTATAACAAATCCAAAAATATTTTTTATAAACAATCTATTAATCATACTTAAATAATTTTAGTACACTTTAACAAGAACAGGGTACTTATGAAACAATAATTTTTTCGTCAAAATATATTGCATAGTTTCTGAGAAAATTGTACCGACATTAACATTAAAAGTATAGGAAAATGTCTCACAACCAGGTCCCCTTAAGATCACGAGCTATCAGATAACGCAGCCACCTTCGACTCGGTAGTTGGCTTAATGCTGCCACTCGTACAATTAACATAATTGTAAGGGATCGCATATTTAAGAATCAAATAGCCAAAGCTATTATTATGTTCTAGTGAGGATTTACTCGCATCTAGATATCATATTCTGAAAATTAGCAAATGGCTTTGGCCAGGTGTACTGATAGTTGTTTTTCCTAAGTGGTTTTCCATTTTCCCTCCATGCATATGCGGGTTCACTTTGTCTAAATAAACTTTCATCGTTAATTTATAAGCGTAATTAGTTCATATGCTTATAATCCAAAATCCGAGTGAGTAGTGAAACACGATGGTAAAATAACTAAATAAATAAATATAGGACGTAGCTAAAATAAATATACCTACGCTCTTGTTAATAAAAAATACTGTAGAAACACTAAATTAATATCAAAATGTACCCATATTTTTGTATCACCACTAACGCAATGGTGTGGTGAATTTTTTTTAAATGTGTCAGTATACCCAGCCGGGATTCGAACCCGGTCTCTTTGCTACTGGTAATTCAATGTAATACGCGAGCGATGTCTTGTGATCATACGACTACCGACGCGGGTAGCACTGCAGTGAATGAAGGAAGAAAGCAATGACCATTGTTACATGCTTGCATTTTGTAAGTTTATTTTTACAGGATTATGTTATTAGCGGGAGCTAATTACTTAATAATTATATATTGTGGTAATTAAATTTATAAGCTTAACCTATGTAATATGATATAATACTTAAGAAAATATATCATTTAACTAGATATTATAATTTAACAAGTCAAGAAAATGAAGATTTGAACATTCTGTTAAAGTAACTTATTATTCATATAGAGGAATTTTGGTGAATTTCTTGAATATAGATAAAACTTTGCCCCTATCCCCTATATCCTTGGTTGAATAGTTAGAGGAATTGTGAACACCCTTAACGGCCAGTGAGTTAAGTAGCCTCTGCCTCGGTGGCCGCAAGGTCTAACGCGC
>CABFWB010003538.1:8065-35728 GCA_902151455.1 Timema bartmani | reverse complement strand
AAAAAAAGAAGAGAAGTTACAGATCACCAAGTCATTCAAAAATTTCAATTTCAAAATTCTTTGAGGCATAATATTGGCCTAAATTACTGTGGTTAACTATCACATTACTCTACATAACCATATGTTTTCATAACAGCTGTCCCAAGTGACAGTGGCAGATATCAGCTGTTGGCGTAGTGATATTTTAGGGACTATTTTTTAGTTACTTTTTGAGCTGTCATCCAAGTAAACTTAGGTCGTGAATGGCGTATATTTCGTCTAAATCAACAGACTCGAGCAGTACGCATGCAAAGCTGCCTCTACTGTTGGTCCATGATTTGAAATAACTAGTTTGTGAAAAGCGTGTGTGACGTTATCGTTCTGTGTTGATTTATTTGTTTTACTACAAAACCTAATAATAAAATAACAATCATAAATTGACAATAATATAAGAGATAGGTTTATCCCCTAGAAAATAATATTTGTCAGTAATCAGCTGGTTTTAGGTTGTTTTGCTAAGCATCATGGGTCAACCTATATATTTTTGCCAGCGTGTGAATTATTGCTAACGACACTCGAGCACATTCTGTATGGACGGGTGGTAAGACGTGGTGCATAAAACGAACAAAGGTTTCTTCTACCTCTATCTCCCATCCAAGCGCCGAATGAATGTGACACAAAAGTCAAATCAAATGGTTTCGAAACTCTGATGAAGCACATTTAAAGAAGGAAGGGGAGTAGGGGGCTAAAGAGAGGACCACCCATCTTCCAGAACGGAGACAGCTCAAACGAAACACTAGAAATTGAGAACACGTGCCTCTATTGTCGCCGCTGTTCCTTCCACTTTGTCGGGTCTGAGACGATGCTAGTGACGCCCTTCTCCTCCTCAGGCCTATCCTGTGTCGCAATGCATGTCGGGAACGTTGAGAGAATATAGTCCAATTATCATAGGAAATACAAACTTTTTTCTGTTGCAATTAATATTTATAAAATTTTACTATTTTATTTATGACGTTAGTCCGAGACCTTAGCTCAGTCGGTAAAGTGTCTGCTGAGTTAGGGTTTCGTGGGTTTCGATTCTCGGCATGATCGGAAAATTTATCATAAGTAAGCTCTGGGTTTACCTTTTTAAAGTGATGCATTAACGGCCAGGGGGCTGGATTTTGGCTCTTCTAGATTTAGGTTAGTTTATAAGTTTTGTGTTAAATAAATATATACATATATATAATGTATATTTAGCGTGTCTGGGCTAAATCACCCGTGGCCGGTAGCCCAGTAGTGGAAAGATTAGCAGGTGCTAATATACCGTTGCCCAGGGGACTCCCGAATGTACTAATCGTACATTCTTTCCGTGGAGGCTCTTTCCATGTCCTGATGAGATGAGGTGGAGGATGTTGGTGAGTGTGACTGAGGCTGTGGAAATACTTAAACCTAACTTAAAACTAATTAACCAAACCCCTTTCGGGAAAAATACCCAGGATACCAGTCAGGTATCGAACCCGGGATCCCTAGTACTGACCACTACACCACAGAGCCGGTTAGTCTTGTGCCGATATAATCAGTCGGTTCAGAAAATGCACTTTAAATATCTCAAACAAATTAAACATAATGAAGTGTTGTTTGTTTGATATTGATAATATCTATTAAAAATGACAGCTGCAGATCTCATGACCTGACGTATAAATTTATGAGAATAGTTTTAGTAGCTTTTGAACTGTAACCCTTTCACCAGTGTTGTGCTTTAGCAGCACTATGTTACAGAGCAGTTCTAATATGCACACTTGACTTTAAGATGGGGTGCTAGTGAGCGTGAGTTTAGGGCAGTATTTTCTAAGTTTTTATAGCATAAACATTTATTTGGCCAAAATAAATCAAATATTTCTTCTATAGAATCATAGAGTTTAGTTTTCCTCACATGCTAATCTCAACAGTTCTTTAATATCTGTCAAGGGTGTCCTGGAATTTAGTGACAACTTTTTCTCTGCATTTAAAAAGTTTGTCACCAAGTGCCGCTATGCTCATGAGAGATATTCAAGGAATCTTGAGATTAGCATGTGCAGAAAGCTAAACTCTATGTTTGTATAGAAGAAATATTTGATCTATTTTTGCCAAAAAACTGCAAAATTAATGCACTAAACTGGCGCTCACTAGCACCCCACCTTAACCAGGTTTCTCTTGTTTCGTTCTGAAACCATAGGAGCAAATTGTGGAAAGCTTATTAGGAAATAAGTGGGCCTAAGGATTCAATTCATTTATTAAGGTGCCTGCCAATGCCAAGGTAGCCTAGATATTGCTGTGCTTAGGTTAAATATTCACAAAACCTTTAATAATCCAAGAGTTTGTTGTTACTGAAATGAACACAAAACTATTTTTTATGACCCTATACATAATTAATCAGACTTGTAAAAATAATTTAAAAGTTGACATTTTCCCTTCTGAAAAGTACAAAAATCCACATATTTCTGTTGATCACTAAGAGCTAAATGTCCGGGAAACGATAGATAACTGGTATAGGAGCGTAGAATGGATTTTTGTGAATAGAATTATGTAATTTAATACAACACAAACTGTATTGTCATTTGTATTTTCTTCCTCTCCTGATTGTTATCCTACCGGACAGTTCCACCTAGGAACGTTATAAACCCACTTGGTTTCGAGGCGTTTATGAATGTTTGATCAATTATTCTAGGGAATTAAAATTATTTTATAATTAAAGACAATTCCTTTGTTGTTTCTTTCATTTGAAAAATCCTGTCAACTCGTGTGTGCGGGGGTGGGGGTGGTATAAAATAATTGTGCGCAGAAAGAATGTAAGAGTAAAACCAACCAAGAATTAGAGGCCATTTGTATTCAAGGAATGGCCCCACCATCCCCCTATCAGGCCCTTCTCGCTCCTCCAATTGTGTAGGGAACCGACCCAAAAAAACACACACCCGAACCTCCTATTTTGGTTTACACTAGAGTAAACTACTTTTCCCCTGCTGAAAAGCACAAAGCCGCACTCGTGCCTGCATGTTTTGTTTACAAGCCACCACCCTCCTCCCTCCCTTTTCCCCAGCATTTAGAGAACGTTAAGGGGGAAACGGGTGGAGGGAGGAGGGGGTAAGAGAAGTTTCTGTGTATGAAATTATAGTACAGCCAGGAGAAAGGGAAATGCTGATGAATTATTCAATTTGCAAAATGAGTTTTCGCATCTCTCGCGCGTCGAGTGTTTTTTTTTATGGTACAAAACTCTACGGGGAGAAGAGGAGGAAGGTAAGGGACTCCACACCCTCCCCCGTGCCCTCCAAACCCAACTTGTCTCATGTTGACAATGTTTTAGGGACAGTTTGTATAATTACTTGTGTTATGTTGAGTAAATATAGTTCCTGGTGAGGCAAGAGCAATTATTACATTTCGTGTTATGTTACATAACTTTGTTTGCTTAGAAGAAAATATAGAAATAATTAAATTAAAAGTTAAAACTTAACTAGAAACTTGTTTTTTAATCCCTCCATGCGTCATTGTTTGATTAATATAATATCTCATTGTCACCTCTAAATTGTTTGTAAATTTTAAGTTTGGATGTAGGGACGTGAGGAAAGGTTAAGTGTTTATGAAGTTTCTATGGAAAACAATTTTTTTTGACAAAATAAATCAAGTATTTATCCAGTAGAAACCTAGAGTTTTAAGTTCTTTACATGGTGATATCAAAAGTTGTTGAATATCTGTCAAGAGTATAGCGGCATTAGATGAGAAACTTAATAAATGAAGAGAAAAGGTTGTCATTAAATTCCAGGACATTCTTGACATATATTCAATAACTGTTGATGTCATCATATGAAGAAAATTAAACTCGGTGTTTGTACTGAAGCAATATTTTATTTCTTTTGTTAAAAAAAATCTGTTCTAAAAACAACAAGAAAACTGCCCTTATCTCACCATTCCCACCTTCATCAATTTTTAAACCGCATGCTTGTTCCTAGTTTCGCTAACCCGTTTTTGCTAACGCCTTTTTATTAGACTGATAATATGTACCTTAAGACTTAACCCTTTAAACGGCGGTGACTCATATTAATACCAAGATGCACCATGACTTCATTCTTCAACTAATGATGTGAGATGAAAAATGTTCCTTTAATTTTTCCCGGCGAATTTTCCAGATTTTTAAATGGAACGAATACAATCGATATAGGCCCATCCCTAGTTGTAAAGTTTACACTTCAGTTTAATTTATCCTGAAGACCTTAACACCAGAAACATCATCAGATGAGTTACAATAACAGCAATAACAAAGATTCCAGTTCTCTGCTCACGCGTATCGACTACAGCGCCCAGTGGTTGAATGTGTCACTAACGTCGGGTCTGCTGTAGAGTGGATATGTTAATACATGGTTCAATTTATTATTATACATCCCCTTTCTCTGGAATCCACTGATCTGAAATTACTACCGAAAGTAGGGGTGGTAGCACCTTATTTATGTAGGGAGTGGGGGTGGAGCCTGGGATCAATAATTACTTTTATTATCCAATTATTGTCAAAAAAGGAATTTTTGTAGGGTATTGGCCCTCCAAACCTAAAGGAGGGTCTATCCAAGGACCCTTTTCCAGCACATGTTTGGAAATTGTTTTCTCCTATATGTTAATATGGGTGGTCCTTGGCTGGATTTTTTTCAAACTAGATTTCTCGACAAGATATTTGGGAATCTCCTCCCCCCCGTCCACCCCCCAAAAAAAAAGTTGAAAATTTTTATTCCTTTAGAAAATATTTTAAGTGTTCCCAAACTGTAATTGCTTAGAATACATTTTAGATTCCTCTTGATGCTATTTGGTATTTGATGCCAGTCCATATTTCAACTTCATTTTTGAGAATATAAAAGGATATTGAAATAAATCTAGAAGTGTGGGTAGGGGGGATTATTTTCAGTAGAGGGTTAATGCTCCGTTACACCCCTTCTCCCCCAGGTTCCTACACTACTGACCAGCCCATTTTCTATAAAAAAAAAGTTCATTAAAAAGTTTCATCTCTATCTTCAACTTCGTCTCATGATGTAAAACCATTTAACTCCCGTTGACATCCCGATGAATCAACGGAGTTGACACCAATAGAAACGGTCTCGGGTACTGGAAACCGATCATTAGTCCCCGGGAAGAAGCGGGCGCCGTCTGTCCAGATCACGTGATCCTCAAAGAGATGATTGATGAATAAGAGGACATGGCATGGGAGACCTCTCACTGATCTGGGAGGTTGTGCTGGCTTCTTGCGACCGGAACTGACATTCGTCTCTCTACAGAGAACATTCCCTTTAAAAAAACATTCCGTGCATATGACTTTTTATTCGTGTATTCGTGAGGTACCCCGGAGTGTGGACGATAATGAACCTTGGACACAGACAAGGAAACATCAGAGACACCCAGCCTTACGAGAGTTTCACTGCGCTCCTGGACCCAGGTTGAGTCTTTGGCCACTTGGGAGTGCTATAGTTACAGTTCTCAGTGATAACAACACTTCCAAGTGAAAAAAATCACTTTCAAATTGTTTGTTGTAAGGGGATGGTGGTTCGAATACATTAGTTCAGTTACCAGCAATCCCCCACAACACCCCCTCCACACTAAACTCACCCACTTAACACCTTTAAATGAATAAACCATTTCAGACAAGTAATTCATAGTCATAGTTTTGTGAAATCCAGTTTATTGACACTAGAAGGCAACGTTTGTCTGTTTTCTAATAAAAATATCTCTAAAGTGAACTATCTTTTTAAATAATAAACCTGCTTGATAGCGATGTTGTCACTAGCGATCCCCGTATTGAAGGACTCAAGCTCTCTGTGCCTGGTATATACCTTGTCTGTGACCTGGGAAGATCAACTTTTAAGGGGGACCTCACATGTGAAAATGAAAGTCCAGGGTACACAACTTAAAGTGCCAATTTTTCTTTCTTTATCTGTAGACAGTCATTCTAAAGTCACTAATGGTAGCCGGAGAAGGGATACCTTAGTTATTGTATGAAACCCGTTTAATACCAAAATATTACTCTATAGTAGATTTAGTATTTTGGTACCCACTTCAGTGGTTGAATAGTCTAAGGCGTCACTCTCGTAATAGACTGGACTAACGATGACAGGAAGCTCGAGGTTCAAACCATGGTCGAATGTACTGAGGGTGTAATGTAATTGATTTTTGGAGTGCTCTCATATATTTAAAAAGTCATGGATGAAGGTATTTTTCTTTAAAGTATCGTATGTAAATTATCCTTTTACTTCATCCATGGAGAATCACGCGTTTTCGCAGAATAGTCTATAAAAGGATTTCACCAGAAAAACTTGTTTATTTTTCTCAAAATATAACTCCGCTGTATTTAACAAACGAGCAAGAAAAGCCAGCTCCCTATATCCAATAGGAAGCTAGCTTTCAATGCACCTGTTGCAGAGAAGTACCTGATTGGTTACTCTTGACAGTCTCACGAGAGGTCCAAGGGACACGTCCGAATATAAGCTAAATGTGCGTATGAAGATACACAGAATGTGCCGTAGAAAGAGTGAGAGTAGACGTAGAGAGAGAGCCGGAGTAAACATGCAGAAAGTGTCACAGAATTAGCGAGAGTAGACGTACAGAAAAAGAGTAGACGTAGATATAGAAAATGTGTGTCAACGATAAAGTAAAAAGTAATCACAGTCAATACAGAGTTTAATTTCAACAAAGTGTAAAGAAAGAAATAATAAAGCGTGTACAACATAAACAGTTGTATTTATATCATCAACATTCCATATCACAATAATTGGCGCTCGAACACGGAGCTATAAATACCAATTATATCTAATATTATTCCATATCATCAGAATTGTCGCCCAATATCGGGGCAATTATATGTGAATAATACCGTAATATAATAATTGGCGCTCGATCACGGAGCTATAAAACACCAATTATACATCAAACATTACAATAGAATTATAATAGGCGCTCAACGTGCGACCGAAATATAATAATTGGTGCTCGATCACGGAGCTATAAATACCAGTTATATCAACAAACATTCAATTTAATTATTATAGGCTCCCAATCGAGGGGGATTACATCGTCAAATCTCCGATATCGTTACAAGGGTGTTTTTTTTAATGGTGTTTCACTTTCCCTACATTTACTCTAAATTCAACCTTACTCATCCTTAACACTTAGCGTAAATAGTACATGTGTGAATAGCCCGAATGGTTACTGAGACACGGTGACAAAAAAAAATTTAAACATAGTTTTTATTTAATTCACGTAAATTTCATATTGCATTAATTTGTTTAACAAGTCGAGGGTAGACCATTGTTACGAATGTTATACGGTAGGTTTGGACTGGAAGATTAATACATTCCTATAATGATTCTATAATTTCCTCTTTATCACAAGCAGCACATCTCTGGTGTATTTGTGATCTAGCGGACAAATCTACATAATATATATTCTCCGTGTTTCACTACCCATCGTATTTAATTACACGGGGGCTACCTAAGAATATTGATAAAACCTTTAACATTCTATAAGTTTGTTGTTTACTTGAATTAACACAAAACTATTTTTATTATTATCATTATCACTGCGTCTTACTACCCATTCGGGTTGTACGCACTTACTCTAATGTGTAATGGTAGGGTGATTGTGAGATGAAATGGAGAACCTACAGTTTAACGTGGAGTCCGAACCACGGTGGAGTCCTGGAATTCCACGCATTCACAAGTTGTGATTAACACGCGTCTTGTCAGAGGGGAAGGAAGGGTTTGGCAATCAGATAAATCTGTGCAGGGACCGAGGATTGAACCCCGGACCCCCAACACAGAAGTCCGACACCTTACCCCTAGACCACCAGGTCACCAAAAACTATTTCCTATGAACCTACACATGTATAGACTTGTAAACATAGTTTAAGAAATGACATTTTTCCTCTGAAAAGTACAAAAATCCACATATTTATGTTGATCATTAAGAGTTAAATGTCCGGGAAACGAAAGTTAATTGTTATAGAAGCGTAGAATGGATCTTTGTGAAGAGAATGGTGTCATTTAATACAACGCATTGTATAGTCATTTGTATTTTTCTCTTCCTCTGTTTGTTCACCTACTGCCTTATATTTCCACCCAAGACCATTGTAAACCCACTTGCTTTCTGGCGTTTAGGCATTTCTGATCGACTATTCTAGTGAGGGTAGGGATAAAAAAGAGTTTAGTCTGCTTGTTCGTCGTTGCGGTATCCATTGCCCAATCCTGACACCTCGTCCCCAAGGGAGCGATGGAGTAACCCATACCTTGGACCATTGACCCCCCTCCTACTTATTTTTGGAGGGGTACGGGGGGGGGGCACGTGGTCCCGTGACATATCTCTAGCTCAGATCCGCTGCAACGGTCGTTACTTGGGATCATGCTGAAATAGACTCGTATTCAAGTGTGTTCGTACACAATACAGATCGTGATCCTCTTGTCCCCCCTACTCTCCTCCACCCCTCCTCTCCATTCTCTCCTTTGTGAGCCGAAATTACACGTGCCCCTAACGCGCGTACACATATCACGTCTCAAACTGTAACAGTTACATATGTGTACGTGCGTGTCTTTCTTCTAAACTGTCCTGTTTTTGTCATGTTCTGATGTTTACTCTTTGTCGATTCTTCCCCCTCTCCCCACCTCCGATACAATACAATGGTTTTATAATATGATAGGTTTTTACTTGGATGACAGTTCGAAAATCATATGTTTAGCTTTTGGGCTGCCAACACTTGTAAAATATCACTGTTTTGTTATAAATGTAACGTTTTTTAATTACCTCTTATATTTTACATTTAAAACAAGGTAAATTTAAGTTTTCTCATACTATTTCATTACTTTTAATAATTCATTTTTATCCAACTCGAAATAATATTTTAAACATAATTAAAAGTACTTATTCTTCGTTTTGGAACATTATTGATTATGTGCAATATAGTGCATACATTAATAGACTACCTTTTAATGCAGCCATTGTATTTACTTGGAAAAGAGAAAATACTTGTAATTTTTTATATATAATAAATGATTTTATGATTTTTTTTATCGTATTTCAAAATATTTAACTGAATAAAATATTTTTCATCCACTGCGTGGTTGCATCATTGTAAATAACTTGTTTCCGTCACGTTCAATCACATGGTTTAGCCATTTTGAAGCTATGTTCTTTAGAAATTTTTATGAAAGTGGTGTGAATATTATTTTTTTAAGTGGAATAAAACGATAAATAATCTTTGTGTCCGACCTCAAATAAATATATAAATAATATTGGCCTAAATTACTGTGGTTAACTATCACATTCATATGTTACCATCTTTTTTCATTACAGTTATCCAAAGTGATAGATGTCAGCTGTTGGCGTAGTGATATATTAGGGACTACTTCTAGTAACATTTTGAGCTGTCAAGCAAGTAAACTAAACTCATGAATTGGTTTTATGTTTGAATCCCATAGAACGTGGCCCCACCAATGTTTTATCTTTGTGACATTGACTTTATCATTTTAGAACTGTTCTGACCAATGCTTCATTTATATCTTTGTGTCATCGACTTTATCATTTTATCACGTGTCCTGACCAATGCTTCATTTATATTTTTGTGTCATCGACTTTATCATTTTAGCACGTGTCCTGACCAATGCTTCATTTATATTTTTGTGTCATCGACTTTATCATTTTGTACGTGACATGACCAGTGTTTTATTTATATCTTTATGTTCGACTTTATCGTGTTGTTGAAAGATGTATACAGCGTGAAGTGCTACCCCTCCCCCCTCCCCCACACGCGATGTGTCTCCCCGGCCCACTACTGTCCCGGCAGCCAGTTATGGTTAATTTGGTCAATCCTCCTAGTTTTACCCGGAGATTGATGACGAGGTCTCGCTCCCAGCAGCCCTTGTGATTAGCAGCACGTGGTGCATGCTCTCCTCTCCCCCTCTAATCCCCTCATCAATCCTATCTCTCTCCCTTTACAACGCAACCAGCGTCAACACATGCATTCCGGGTCTCCCTCACACACACACTCTCTCTCTCTCTCTGTTCTTTTCATCACAACACCCTCTACTTTTGTCTAATGGATCTCCACTACTTATCTCTTCTGTCCTTTTCTTTTCTCTCTGTCCCTCGTCTATCCTATCCCCCCACCCCCATTTTTAATGTTTATATCTTTTTGCTTAGACTTTTTTTTCACATATTATGTATCTTCCTCGACTATTTCCTATTTTCCAGCTGTATTTTTTTTTGCCTTACCTATTTCCTCTCTATATCAATATCCACTTTTCTTGTGTTTTTTGTTCGCTTGGTATTTTATTTATCTCTTTTTCGATTTCTATGTCATTTCCTGCTATCATTATCAATGTTGACCTTTATAACGTTCTACTTATCATCCTCAATTTCTTCAATCCCACTTTCTTTGTATGGTTTACGATTCCCCATGATAACTTTTCTCTTATTTTCGCTCTTTGCCTTATTCCCTTCCTCCTCCGTTATATTTCCATCCATCAATTTTTACACGTATAAGTGAAAGCGTGGATAAAGGCATCAGTCTCATCTTGTCGGCTACGGTAAGCTTGGGGTTCAAATCCCGGTAGAGTGTATCGAGATTCAGAAAAGGGGAGGGGAGGCTGTAAGCTCACCCTCTAATCCCTAACCTGATACCTAACTCTCCTTTAAATCCATTTTCACAATATCCTCCCATCGACGGACGTCTCGGCCTACCTATAGGTCTTGTTTCTTCAGGTTTCCCAACTAAAATGTTGTTTACACGTCTCTCATCGCCCATACGCCTCACATGACTACCCCTCCACCTCATCCTGGGCGCCTTGATTACCCTTAATATGCTTAGAGACGTAAACAAAGATTGACGTTCTTCATTACGTAACTTTTTCCAGTCTCCTGTGATTTCATTCCTCTTACGCTCTCAATTATCTTTCTCAGCTTGTTTTAAAAAGAACTCTCAAAGTATTATCTTGGTGCAAAGTGAAAGCCCAGCTTCTCATCAGTCAATAACAACTGTTAGTATTATAGTTTTGTATATTGTTTGATGTTTCGAGACATAAGACGAGACGATAACTTACAACCTGAATAATAGCACTTCCTACATACATTCTTTATTTGACCTCCTCTCAAATATCACTCCAACCTTTAATCATAACCCCCACACACAACGCAGTTAGCCCCTCTAATTTGTATTTTTTGTTTGGACTCTTTCATTTGCTTTAACGACATTGCATACCTGTGACGTCACGACGTCAAGATAGGATTTCACATCTAAACGTATTATTCTACGTTTTATTCAGTGAGTTTTAAAGATAAAACCTTGAAACACAAACTATAAATTCTTAAGTAATTATAAAAATAGATTTACTTTTTCACAAATTTTTAATGCTCTTAATGTAGTTTTGTTTTTTGCAAACGTAATTTTTAAACTCATCTACAAGTCAGGATAGTTGGTTTATTCACATAAATATTCAGTAAGAAGTCAATGCTGTCCAGGTGCAAATAGTAGAGTGAGCGTTTATGCTCGTTGGTGGAAGAGGGGGAGTGTTATCAACAGATAAGCCAGAGGCCTTACCAGATGAACTGCTTACTTCCTTCCCTCGCTCTCTATTTTGTACATAGGCATCAAAGTTTGGTAATGCTTAGAGTGTTTAAGTGTGTCAAGTTAATATGCAACCTGCTTCGCAAAAAAAGCTTTGAATTCCCAAAGTGAGCAAAGTAGCTAAGTCTCAAAAATAGTCGATCATAAATTCCTAAGCGTCAAAAACCAAGTGGGTTTATAACGTTCCTAGGTGGAGCTGTCCGGCAGTATGAGAACAAACAGGGGAGGAGGAAAATACAAATGACAATAAAATATGTGTTGTGACCCTCCCTATTAAATTGCATCTTTCTATTCACAAAGATACATTCCACGCTCCTATAACAGTTACCTTTCGTTTACCGGACATTTTGCTCTTAATGATCAAATATGTGGCTTTCTATACTTTTCAGAGGGAAAATGTCAACTTTTAAACTATGTTTACAAGTCTATATATGTTTAAGGTCATAGAGAATAGTTGTATGCAATGTTCTCGTTCCAATAAACAGCAAACTCGTGTACTGTTGAACGTTTTATCAATATTTAACCTAAGCGCAACATCTGATTGGCGATATCTGAATACCTAGGCAGCCCCGTTTAATGCACGTTTTATTTATCTCCACGTCGCTCTCTCGGGACTTTTTATCGCAAAACACTGACTATGTTTATTTTCCCTGACGTTCTCTCTCTCTTTCTCTCGCACGGGCTGTCCCCCGACGGACAGTATTTATCCACGTAGATGAATTAATAAGATGATTAGGCTATGATTTGCATGACAGAACATGCCTGCAGCATCGCGCTGATATGAGCTGGTCAATATCAGGACAGACAGATAAAGTTCAATTTATATAGGAAGAACCTTATCTGACAGCTATAAACGTTACAACAGTCCAATGTGCATAGGAAGAACCTTATTTGACATATAGAAACGTTATTACAGTCCAATACTCACAGGAAGAACCTTATTTGACATCTAGAAACGTTACTACAGTCCATTTTTCATAAGAAGAACCTTATTTGACAGCTATAAACGTTACAACAGTCCAATATTCATAGGAAAAACTTTATCCGACCGCTAGAAACGTTACTACAGTCCAATGTACATAGGAAGAACCTTATATGTCAGCTAGAAACTCAAGTTGCCACAGTGGCGAGGAAAAAATATTACAATTTATTTAAATAGTTAGCCCGTTTACATGGTAGCCCATAAATTGGTGATAAGGGGGTTCTGAAGCCCCCCTTATCACTCTGAATATTTACTTTTTTTGGTTTATTTTTACGAAAAAATAAATTTATGTATTTGTGATTTTACTTCAATTTGCTATTAACAACTTTGAATCATCACTATCCGAGCTAACAGATAAAAATGATAAAATGTAGATTTCCTTCCATTCCCTCTTCAACAGCTTCATTTTCATTTTGTTCTGTTCAATAAACTTATGAAAAATATTATGTTTCTTTTCAATTGGTTCAACTTCAACTAAATTCTATTTTTTTGTTAATTTTTCAGAAACATTTTTTGTTGCAAAAATTGGCTCTTGAAACTCATATAATTAGCTCAGAATTATATTCAGATGCTCTAAAATTCTCTCCCACAAGGTTAAATTCCTGAAATTTTTGCTCAAGGAAGAGGGGGGAGGGGCACACCCCTAGCAGATGGGTCTCCAATCCACCCCCATTTAAAAAACCCATATGGGTGCTCTTGCCCATTTAATTAATTATGTAAAGAGAAACTATACATTAATCCATTATGAAGTATTATTATAAGCGTATGATTTATTTTAGATTAATTTTATAATTAATAAATAAAATACGACTTATTTCTAGAAAGATAAATTCTAGTGACTGCCAATCAATGTTGGTGGTTGAAAGCGCAATTCCATTTATTCATACGTCAAGCCGTGTGATCTACAGCTATCTTTTTTGATAAATGTAGGCCCTACTATCAATACCTTTAAGATAACACTAATAATGTTATCAATGTTACAGCAAAAAAAAAAAATCTTCGTATTTTATTAAAGGCTTTTTCTACAAAAATTGGACTGTAGTTTGCCATAAAGTCATGTTTGACCGATGCATACAGGCTATCCTGTCCCGGAAATCACTTTTACCATCTGTGTGGAAGTGATGTGCTTCTGAGCGGGGTACGGGGTAGGGAAAATTGCAATCTATACATGAACAATCCGTCCATGTCCAAACAGACTCAGCGTACCTTTAGCTTAATTGTATTTCGTGTTTGTGCCACTATGCATTTAATTTTTTTAAATTATGACGTTTTTTAAATGGCTGGTTTGATGTTGGTGTTGCGGCTTTTGTGATGTTCATCCGGCGCACGATCAGCTGAAATTACGGTCAATGTTTGTGCTTACAGTTCCCAAAATATACATTTCGGGTCGAACACTTTGGTATAATCCCTGATACAATTTGTGTGTACATTTTGTTCAAAATTTTGTGGGTAAAGGGGGAAGGTGGGTTGTTTAGTAAAAACACATCCGTTGTTGGAACAACATAACCTCTTTTTTATTTTAAAGGTGAAGGGGTTGTAAGGGGAAAGTTTTGGGCAGCTTGCAATGTTTTAACTAAAACCAATATTTACTGGGATTGTTTTTTTGTATTTATAGCATCTTATCGGTTTGCCCTTGTTTGGGCAATTGATAATCAATCTTCTAAGAGGATTGGACATTTGGTTCTAGATGACCCACAGGCTGGTCATTTTCTTGAACACATTATATATACTTGGGTTGTGTTCCTACTCTTACCTCCACTTTCCTCCTGGTACTTATACTTATCTCCTATTACCTATACTTTTCTCATGTTGCGTATACTTTCCTCTTACTACCTTTACTTTCCTCCTATTACCTCTCTTCTCCTTACATTACTTCTTTTTTTTTCTCAAACTACCTTTACTTTCCTTATATTACCTTTATTTTCCTCACATTATCTTTCCTTTCCTCGTGTTACCTCTACTTTCCTCATGTTACCTCTATCTTACTAATGCTACCTCCACATTTACTAATGTTCTCCATTTTCCTAACGCTACTTCTATTTTTCTTCGTGCTACCTCTACTTTACCAATCTTACCTCTATTTTCCTTATGTTACCTTTATTTTCTTCGTGTTAACTCTATTTTTATATTGTTACCTCTGTTTTTCTCATGTTACCTTTACTTTATTGATTTGTTACCCTTATTTTCCTCCTTTCTTTGGTCTATTTACCTTCCCTGCATTAATATTCCTCTATGTCTAGAACAGGTTTTTTTTATCTCCAATTCTTTATTCTGACTGGTTTTTCCTGTGTTTTCTAGGTAAGTACCGGAGCTTAGCAGACACCCGTGGCAGCTGACTCAACCAACCGGTTACAAATAAATCCTTGGCAGATACTTGGGAATAATTTAGAGTGCCCACGTGACTTATGTAAGTTTTGGATCTATCCTCTTGTTGGACTATTAATTACAGAGTAACAAACAAACAAACTAATATTACCAATTGCAATCAATTTGCATTCAAAAACAAAAAGGATGACAATGAAACAAATAACAGAAATACAGTCATTGATGCTCATGAATGGGTTATAAGGTGGGAGGGGGGAAGTCAGTCCCTCTTATCGATCTGCAATATTTGCTTTTTTTTTGTTAATTTTTCTATGAAACCATAAAATTATGTATTTGGGATTTGGCTGCAATTTGCTACTAACAACTTTGAATCGTCAATATCCAAGTGAACAGAGATAAAGACTATAAAATTTATATTTCCTCCCATTCTCTTTGTTCTGATCAATAAACTTTTGAAAACTATAGTGTTTCTTTTCAATGGATTCAGCTACAACTAAATTTTATTTTTTGTTAATTTTTCAGAATTTTTTTTTATGAAAATTGGTTCTTAGAATTCACAGCTTAGAATTATGTTCAGATGCTCTGAAATTCCCTTCCACAAGGTTAAATTCCTGAAATTGTCTCTAGAGCTTGGGAAGGAGTGCCACACCCCCAGCAGATGGGACTCCAATTCGCCCCCAATTTGGAAAATCCACATGGGCACCCTTGGGTAAATTTATCGCTTTACGAGTGTATATTTTTAGCGCCAACAAAACAAATAACCTGGCAAAACAAAAAGTTCTCGCCCCATTTCTTTCTGCCAGATAAGGAAGGACCTTACTATTAGAATTAGATTGTATTAACTTTTCTAGCTGTCATATAAAGTTCTTCATACGAACATTGGATTGTAGTAACTTTTTTTGCTGTCAGATAAGGTTATTTCTGTAAAAATTGGACTGTAGTTGCTTTTCTAGTTGTCATATAAGGTTCTTCCTATGAACATTGGACTTAGTAAATGTCTAGCTGTCAGATAAGGTTATTTCTTTAGAAATTGGACTGTAGTAGCTTTTCTAGTTGTCAGATAAGGTTCTTCCTATGAAAATTGACTCGTAGTAATATCTGATCTCTGTTCTCGTTGGATGCATGGTGTAAGCTGTAGCGTGCGTTAGTGGATTGGTCACCTACGAGTATAATATTAATTGGAAATGAATTCAATAAATCGATATCAAACTTCACTTCAGTGCAAGCCACCCAAATCCGTAAAGTATGTCCGAGGTAAAATCAATTCTTAGCGAGAAAGGGAAGCAAGGTTGGATTAAGTTAGGCTAGTTTAGGTTGGGCTCATTCTACCTCAGGGAGGGTTATTGAATTGTAAGGTAGCAATGTCCCAGTGCCCCTACGCCGGAGACAACACGTGCTTGGTCAGACTGGAAAGCTGTCGACGTTACAAAATGTTTTTAATCTCCCGCAAGGAAAGGCCGTCCAGCGCTAGCCAGATGTTGATTGAGTAACAATGGACACCTCCGGTGCAGGTTTCATCGTCACGTTCTGCTCCGATAGGTGTAAACCTTGATACACGACCTCCTGGCTGAGTGGTCACAGGAATAATTAAACAACCTTGTTTCTATCCAGAGTAATAACCATTATATAGGACGTCCACGGCAGTATAGGTGGTCTCTGACAGTTTGCAGATGGTTCTTTGTTGCAAACATTGACTGAAAGTCACTGACGTCAACATTATTCGGACCCACTCCAGTGGCCGCTTGGTCTAACGCGCTACTCTCGCAGTAGACTAGACTGCCGATGACGGGGAGATAGAGGTTGAATATCGCTCGGGTGTACCAAGGGAGTTTTTCCCAAAATGATTTTCCATTCTACCTCCATGTAAATGCGGGCACATTCCCTCTAAAAATAACCTTCCTAATCTCAATAAACTATTAGCGTAATTAGTAGGCCTACACAAGCGTAGATAGTAGCATAGTAGCTTTACTAGCTGTCAGATAAGGCTCTTCTTTCAAATATTGGGCTGTATTGCAATTTACAAGGAACGCCTCACTGGTCTAGTAGTCGAGAATCCCTGTCTACAGATACAGAGATCTCGGGTTCGATTCCCGGCGCTTACATATTTATCTCTTAAGTTGTGGGTCTGGAACGGGGTCAACTCTACCTCGCGAGTACAAAATAATGAGGAGCTACTTGAATAAATAAGTAGCATCTCTGGTCTATACAGCGGATATTAACGTCTAGAGGGTTCATTGTGCTGACCACATGACACCCTCTATCCGCATAAATTGGCACTATCTTATCCAGCAAATGGTGGCCAATTGGCCGGCATAGCTCGATTGCGGGCAAACGCCATGGAGTTTTTTTAAACTATATAAGCTTAGCTTAATTATACATTAGGGCGTGTCAACATGAAAAATATACTTCATTCAATTAAACATAATTATACATTAGGGCGTGTCAACATGAAAAATATACTTAATTGAATTTAACATAATTATACATTAGGGCGTGTCCATATGAAAATATATTTCAATCAATTAAACATAATCATACATTAGGGCGTGTCAACATGAAAAATATACTTAATTCAATTAAACATAACTATACATTAGGGCGTGTTAACATGAAATAATATACTTCAATCAATTAAACATAATTATACATTAGGACGTGTCCACATGATAAATATACTTCATTCAATTAAACATAACATATACATTAGGGCGTGTCAATATGAAAAATATACTTCATTCAATTAAACATAATTATACATTAGGGCGTGTCAACATGAAAAATATACTTCAATCAATTAAATATAATTATACATTAGGACGTGTCCACATGATAAATATACTTCATTCAATTAAACATAATTATACATTAGGGCGTGTCAACATGAAAAATATACTTCAATCAATTAAATATAATTATACATTAGGACGTGTCCACATGATAAATATACTTCATTCAATTAAACATAATTATACATTAGGGCGTGTCCACATGAAAAAATACTACAGTCAATTAACCATAATTTTAATGTAAAAATAATAGTTTTGTAACGTACTAAGCAGAGTAAACCAAACAATTAACGTAATAGTGATTACGATGCGGTTGGGACCGTCGGTTTGGTTAGCCTACTTTATAAAATCCATGAGTCGCCAAATAAAATAGATTGCTTTGGTAATTGACACTTTGACCTCGTGTCACTTTTCGCCCAGGCCGTAATTTTTGGTTGTCAAACTTGAGGGCGCCATTAATTATAATTGTCATAAAAAAATTTAAGCCAATTTAAATTTTGTTATTTTTCTTAAGTAACGAGTATGCGTCATTTATTTTTTTGACGCTGTCGAAATGTTTTTTATGCTGGCAGAGTAATTTACTGACGTTGTTAGAAGCTTTTAGGGTGTGGGCGGGAGGCAACGTGAGCTATGTCTGTATTTTTTACAGGTGTTATAAAAAAAATCATATTTGGCACGACTAAAGAAAAATTTCATTAATTTATTCATTTAGTTTAATTTTATACGCATAGTAATATCAACAGCTGTTCTTGAATATTTGTCATAGAAATCGAGTAATTTAAAGGAAATACCAAGAAATCGTAAATCAGATGCTGCGCTTAGGTTAAATATTGACAAAACCTTCAACAGTAGGCCTACATGAGTTTGTTGTGTACTGGAATGAGCACAACATTTTTTATTACTCTATACATATATATAATTGTAAACATAGTTTAAAAGTCGACATTTTCCACCGTGAAAAGTACAAAAATCCACATATTTCCTTTGATCATTGAGAACTAAGTGTCCGGGAAATGAAAGGTAACTGTTATAGGAGATTAGAATGGATCTTTGTGAATAGGATGATGTAATTTAATATGGAGGTCACAACACATTGGATTGTCATTTTATTTTCCTCCTCCCCTCTTTGCTCTCCTACTGACGGACAGATCAACCCAGGAACGCTATAATTCCACTTGGTTTCTGACGTTTAGGAATTTCTGATCGAATATTCTAGTGCCTTAAACATAACATTTTCTCTTCATTTAAAATATCCTGTTCAAATAGTACTAGAAAAACAAATTGTTTCAATATCTAAGTGTAGAAAATTAAGCTAAAAGTATTTAGTGTAGCTATATTTTATTTTTTATTGTTATTAGATGATCTGCCTTACGACAGGGCCATTCCTTTTATCAGCGAACTAGACCTCCAATACGTCATGGCCTCTACCTCCTCCTTCAGCTCCCACAATTTTCTTCTTTACTTCAAGTCATCCAATATTTGGATCCTCCTCCTTCCTCAGCTCCTCTTTCTCTCAACTTTTCCTTCTCTGACGTCGTACAGAAGACAATTCCTCCTCAGGATGTGTCCGAACCAGTTCGATTTGTACCGAGGGATCACACCCAAAATGGTTCTCTTCTCACATCCACTCTTCTTAGGACTTGTTCATTTGTTACCCTGTTTGTCCACCTGATTTTCTTAAGTTTTCTCCAACATAACATCTCAAAACTCTCCAAGTATTACTTTTCCATCTTCTTGAGAGTCCAAGTTACTGCTCCATACAACACGATGCCTCAAATGTAAAATTTCATCAGTTTCTTTCTCAGTTCCAAACTCAATTTGCTGGTCAACAGTAACCTCTTCTTGTTGAACGATTCCTTGGCCATGGCGATCCTCGACCTAATATCCTTGGTGCAACAGATATCCTTTGTTGCCCCTTGACAATAGATGTTAAACAAAATAAGTTTTACAAAATACCAACCTTAGCCCGCCCTTCCATTCCACTTTAAAATGCATAGCGCTAGGTGCAAGAAAGCATGACTATTTGCCTATTACTATTATGTCATTGGCAATAGTCGAACCTATCAAAGAGATAACTTCATATATGATTTGACGCATGAATAAAGCGTCCTTTAAAAAGGTGTCCGGGACTCCATAAGTAAAAATCTTGAGAAATATTATACCTATTTACGTGATTTTTTTCTGTTAATGGTGTAGTAATACCGCAAGTTTTCTTCTTTATATCCAATTAGATTAAGATATATTATTACATCATTTACATAATATATTTTATTTATGAAATTACAGACATCTTTTTAAATGATTCTATATAAGAAAGTAGTTTTATCAACTTTCGTACCAACATTTGTATGCAATTCCACTCTAGACAAAACACTAACAGCTTTTAAAGTTTTATTTTTATTTTCTATGATGTGCACGCAGCAGTTCGTAATTGATGTTATTCCTCTCTCAGCCTAGTTGACATGCTCTACACGCTATGTAACAGCCCCAGCAGATCGTAGCTCTTGCCCATACCCTCTCAGCCTAGTTGACATGCTCTACACGCTATGTAACAGCCCCAGCAGATCGTAGCTCTTGCCCATACCCTCTCAACCTAGTTGACATGCTCTACACGCTATGTAACAGCCCCAGCAGATCGTAGCTCTTGCCCATAACCTCTCAACCTAGTTGACATGCTCTACACGCCATGTAACGGTCCCAGCAGCTAGTTGTTCCTCCTGATTCTTGTAACTGGTTGTATTGTGTGCAGGGAATACATGATCATCTCACACAGGTGCTTCAACAAGGAAGCACGCACGTTACTTCACTGTACAGCCCGTTACAGGAAAATACACAAAAGGGATTTTCCTCAGACAAACGATTTGAGTATCTGCGTTTCAACGTTTACAGGTTGGCGCAGGGGGGTGGGTAGGCTGACCCACAAGATATTCGTGTTTATTACCCACTTAGTTAGTCGATTGGTATTTTTATGGAACGTTTATGCTGCAGCCTCGTTGCTGGTACGTGGATGATCGTCATGAAGTACTGATCCTGCAGCTATTCACATGGCCGTAAGATGCTGGCATAGGTTAGTTGTTAGTCGAGTCTTTGGTGTTTCGTGTTATCTGATGACAGTGATAGCGATTCACTTTTGACCAAAAATGTGGTTTGTTACAAGGAAAAAGAATAGAAGGAAGGTATGTAGATGGCGTGCACCCTTTGAGTAAAGAACGCCGTCGCCGATGTTACTGTCGCCAATTCTATAAAGAGCTCAAGAACTATCCAGAGAGGTTTTTCAACCCTTTAAGGATGTCACAACCGACCTTTCAGTATATGTTATATATTATTGAACCAGAAATTGTGAACCGGTTTCAACAGTCAACCAAACATGGTCAAATAAAGAAAATAACTTTCTTGTGAACACAACACGATTATTAGTGAACAGCTAAAAGAAAAAATGAATAGTAAGGTTCACCCGATTTGGTGGCCGCATGGTCTAAGGCGCTGCTCTCGCAGTGGACTAGAGTACCGATGACGGGGAGATCTAAGTTCGAAACTCTGTTGGGTGTATTGAGGGTGCTTTTCCTAAATGGTTTTACACTCTCCATCCACGCAAATGCGGATACACTTCCTCTCTATTCAACCTTCCTAATCCCTAACACATTATTTTTTATTCTTATAATTAATAATTTCTATCTTTTCATAACTATTCATCAATATATATAACTATTTATCTGATTGTTTATCTTATTTTCTCATGTAAATATATGTATTTGTAAGGTACTTGTGTACTTTTCAGTGCTGGCCTGTTGTAGGTCTCACGATTGTTGGCCAGCACTATAATAGAGGAAATAGAAATAGAAATGTATTGTTGTTGTTGTTGTTGTTGTTGTTGTTGTTGTTGTTGTTGTCCTTATTTACATGTCGAAATTAAGGCATAAGCCTTCTCTTACATTTAACCATGTCTTAAGTTAACATTACACTGCGTTTATCAATAATTATCATGAAATAAAGCCCATTAGTGTAATTAGTACATAAGCATATAATTCAAACGGTTAGTAAAAAAAAAAAGTAGTGAGGTTCACGGTGGGTCGGGAGAGTGACCTCAAAGGAACCAATCACAGCGAAAGTTTCGGGCTGCCCGGTGAGGTTCGAGTCTTGGAAAACAAACAAGTTTGTCATTATCACTGTAGCGGGTACGCTGCAGCAGGATAATGCACTTAATAAATATTACTAGTTTTATTTATTATTTAATGTATTTAAGGTGCCCTTTCTGAATCAACTGATTATACCACTACACGATAATTTTTATGAGCGAGAGTGAAAAGACCTACCGATTTTTCCAAGAAAGGTATTTTCTCATACCTTACAAGGTTTTTCTTTTCCATATCACAATCCACATGGGACCGATGGCTTTACTTCCCCTACGAAGTAAGTTGTGCTACGGATTTTTATGGCTCAAGAAAAATCCGTCGATCGCGGCTGGGTTTGAACCCCTGAGTATCGGTTCATGAGGAAAGCACTTTACCCCAAGACCACTGAGGTTGACAATAAATATTACTAGTTTTGTTTCATCATCACCAAACATCCATATTCACAGCTCGGTGATGTTCCAGCGGCAGCGGAAAACTTTCCCAAAACCTTTTTGAGCTACGGACCGGGTTTTTCAGTTAATCTTTTCTCTTGGCCTTCAAAAATTGTATGATGTTTATATATTTTAGATATTTAATTGCTTCTTTCATTTTTTTTACACAGGCCTACCTTAAAAATATGTATATCATTACCTTGTAAGTTAAAATTCTCAAGTTATTTAAAATAAATAAAACATAACGCCTAAGGCAGGCCACCTTGCTTTAAATCATGAAATATTCAAATATGACTGCCTTTCCAGATGGAGGATGTTGCTCCAAAATAATAAAATGTCATCCTTGATTTTAAATTGTCGTTTCAAAACATTCCCTCACAACAGAAACGGGGTCACATGATGAGCTCTAAGCCAATCACATGATAGGCGCAAACTGTTCTGCTAAGGCTCAACACAACTTCATCCGCTCTGCCTGATAACTGTGAGGACGGGAGAACCAAACATCTCAAATCAGTGCGCATGCGCTGTAGAACTAGAAACAAGCAGACAGCTTCGTTGGTAGTTGTGAGGAGGTTTGAAATAATCCGTTAATATAAAGCCTGTGTATCGATGTTTTGAATTTTGCTACGACACAGAGCTATAATTAGGAAACATTCATCATTACAATAATCTAGAATTTATGTTTATTCACTAGAAAATATAATTAATCGATAATCAGCTGCGTTGCAATGCATCATGGGTCAACATACAGCGTGTGAATTGCTGCGCTCTATTTTCGGCGAACATGTGATTCAAGCTTTACACAAAGTTATTTCTCTGTGATTCCGACAGCCAAGTGTTTTTTTGTTGTTTTTTTTGTTCCGACCGAAATGCCGTCTATCTTGGGCATCTCACGCACAGCTGGATGACCTTGACATTATCTTTCTCTCTCTCACACTACTTCCTTGCACGAGTAGCTGACTTGCTAATTCAAGCTAGACTTAACTTGTTGCGCATGAACAAGGCCGGAAAATTACACAAGTCTAGCCGTCTCATTAAAAAACACACATAAACACAGACACTGATTGTACGACACACATTGGCCTAGCGTCCTAGTCCACAGTTTCAGGACAGAGGGCAGACGTTTTGAACGTCAAACACGAGATAAAATGTCAATTTTTTTTTTAACTTTACATTATTTTTATTTCTAGTTGTTCTGTCTTGCGACAGGTCCACTTCTTTTGTCAGTGAACTTAGACTGCCAATTTCCTCTGCCTCCTCCTTCAGCTTCCAGACATTTCTTCATTTCTTCGAGTCATCCAATATTGAATCCTCCTCCTTCCTAAGCTCCTCTTTCCTTCAACCTATCCTTTTATGACGTCATGCAGTAGACAGTTCTTCCTAAGAATGTGTCCGATCCAGTTTGCTTTGTACCGAAGAATCACATCCAAAATGTTTCTCTTCTCACCCACTCTTCTTAGGACTTGTTCATTTGTCACCCTGTCTGTCCATGCAAAGAAAATATTGTGATCGTTAAAGTTTTCAACCTCGAGATTTGTATGAATGTTGACGTTTTATTCGGCCTCTGAATCAAAACCATGTGTTTTACGATTATGTTTGTCTGAACCTGGGATTACAGGTAGAGAGACGTCAGACGGAAAAGTTAATATTTTGGAAAAATTTCAATTTTTTTTATGGAACAAAAATCCCAGTCGTTTAAATTAATCCAAATAAAGAAATAACATTGATTCTTGTTATCTGCTCACGTTCACCTATTGACTACAGCGCTTGGTGGTTGAATGTGTCACTAATGGACGGGTCTGCTGTGGACTGGATATGTTAATATTTCCCTTCCTTTGGGATTCAATCGATTGTATGACTTTTTTTAATCAAAAATATATTTCTAAAAAAATGAAAAATAGCGCCGCATCCTACTACCCGTTCAGGCTATACGCATTTGTATTAATTACACTAATCTGTTAGGGGTGAGTAAGGTTGAATTTAGATGAAGTGTACCCGCATTTGCGAGTAGGGAGAGTGATAAACCACTTGGGAAATCCACCCTAGTACATCCAACCGGAATTCGAACCCCGATCTCTCCACCATCGGCAACATAATCTTTTGCGAGAATGACGCCTTTAGACCGTTACTACTCTCTTTATAGAGTGAATTGTTTCGAATATTACTTTTGAAAGAATATTTATCTCGTCAAAGATTTTGGCAGCGTATTATATTTTTGAGTATATGTTGACTACGGTTTAAAAAAAATAGATTAAACTTTTATTTTATTGTCGAGAGGCCGTAGCTCAGATTATTAAAAAAAAAGTTAGTAACATTAACTTTAGAAAAGCTAGCTTTGTTTAGTTCAAATCTAGTGGGGGAATAAGACCATGTTGTTCACTTCTGGTGGGGTTTTAGTAATCAAAGTTGGTAACACTGCCAACGGGGTGGGTGGGTGGACCAATCCACTTCCCGATCAATTACAGCGGCGTTTGGAAGGCCGTGATTGGATCCGAGAGTTGTAAACAATCTTCATGAACCGCAAAGATCGGGGACACAAGGCATTGGGAAGGTTGGGTGGGGGCTGGGGAGAAGGGGTGACACGTACTCTCTCACTCCTTATCTCACAAGGGAAGGTAAGCGTTATATACAGGGTGTATAATTTTTGAGAATGGCCCCAAATTTTGTAATTTATCCCCTAAAACATTTTATGAGAAAAGTAGATTTTTAACTAATTTAAAGGTTTTTTTTGTGCGTTCTGTCTTAAGGTGGAATGTAACGTGAGCTAAGGTAAGTATTTTTGCCGTTTTTACTATATGTATGTATAAATAGTACTCAGCCCGAGAGTTGTTGGATCCTCAACAGTTCCACCATCAGCTGTAAGGCCTAGGCAAGAGGAGTACTAGGGAAATGAGGCGTGAGGTGTTTCCTCACTGAGCGGAAGGGTACTATTGCACATCAGTTTGCCAAACCCACCAACTGACCCTACACATGACACCTTCACTCCAGTCATCACAGGGACTAGCTGTATATTGAATGTTATTACCACTATCTCTGCCACGTTCATATTTGTCAGAGCCATAAGTGAGACTGAGACAGACTATGAAAGTAGCAATTTGTTCTAGCCCATACTAGAAGATATAGTGAATTGTAAACACTATATCTGACCAGAGTTGTTGTCCCTCACTGTTGAGTCAGCCCCTTGTCTCTTTCCTCCGCACTTGCACAGACCGCGCCACCCACCCTCTCTACTGCCTGGACCACTCCACAGTCCATGTTGTCCCTCACTGTTCAGTCAGCCCCTTGTCTCTTTCCTCCGCACTTGCACAGGCCGCGCCACCCACCCTCTCTACTGCCTGGACCGCTCCACAGTCCATGTTGTCCCTCACTGTTGAGTCAGCCCCTTGTCTCTTTCCTCCGCACTTGCACAGGCCGCGCCACCCACCCTCTCTACTGCCTGGACCGCGCCACAGTCCATGTTCTCGAATCCGTCCGTGACAAGTTCACCTCTATACACAGCGCCAAAGAGAACTCCTGCCTCTATTGGCTCGCGTGATGGGCACTATCCCTCCAATTTGCACGCACCAATGGGAAGCCCCTGTTTCTCCCATTGGACAAGGCCAGGCAGCAGTGGAGGGTATTTAACACGGTGATTCCTTGGTCTCGAAACCAGTCAGCCAGTCAGACTCGGTCAGTTAGCCTCGGCCAATCAGTGGTGGCCCACCTGGGTGCACCACTCATACTAAAGAGCTTATTAAATTGTCTTAGGTTAAGAAAGAGCAATTTGTTTAACCCTCTCCCTCTCCACCCTCACCATACCTCCCACCGTGACTCACGTTGCCGGGACTTCCTCATGTTCCACCGCGACTCAAGTTGCCGGAACATCCTTCCGTTCCACCGCGACTCACGTTGCAGAAACATCCTTATGTTCTACCGCGACTAACGTTGCCGGAACACACTCGCCGACCTTTTCCCTACCCACGCGTGTCTGACCACGACGTCTCCGTCGTCAACTACATAAACCAGTTACCCTCAAAGTCGAAGGGATGGATGACAGAGGGAGACAGACAATGATAGTAACAACTTGCTCTAGCCCATACTAGAAGATATAGTGAATTGTAAACACTATATCTGACCAGACTGAGACAAACAATGAAAGTAACAACTTGCTATAGTCCATACTAGAAGATATAGTGAATTGTAAACACTATACCTGACCATAGTGAGACAGACAATGAAAGTAACAGCTTGCTATAGTTCATACTAGAAGATATAGTGAATTGTAAACACTATACCTGACCAGAGTGAGACAAACAATGAAAGTAACAACTTGCTATAGCCCATACTAGGACATATAGCGAATTGTAAACACTATAACTGACCAGAGTGAGACAAACAATGAAAGTAACAACTTGCTCTAGACCATACTAGAATATAAAGTACATTGTAAACACTATATCTCACCAGACTGAGACTGTAAATATTTGTTTAGTTAAATACGTTTATTTTAATTTTCTAGGCATGTTAATGCCAACACTTCTTGAATATTTGTCATAAGCATATTAGCATTTGATGAGCAAACCCTTTAAAAAAAAAGAGAGAGATCGAAAAAGTCTTGATAAAATTACGCTATATTGATGACAGATAATCAAGAACGGTTGATATCACTGTTTAGTTACAAATTACTTCGCTATGGTTTCGAATTCTAATCGAGATAATTGATGGTGTTTTTTTTAAAATATTTTTTCATCCTCCCCTCCACAAAAATTCGGATGCATTTAGTCTGGATTCTATCTTCCCCGTCCCTACCTTATTTGTGTCAGTAAAATGCGGATAGCCCAAACGGGTAAAAAACACGCCCTGCAAAAATATATTTAAAAACAAATTTCCCCCCATTGTGTATAACATATTAATATTTGTTCGTGTTGACTCATGAAACTGGCTATGCGATATTTAATTCTGCCAAATAAACGTCCATTATCTATTTTTATAGCCAACAATTCATTTTATTGCGATACCGGTCGATTTGAATGCTCAAAATAATCACTGGATTTATGAAACATTCAATTAACTTTCTCCTTCAAATGAAAATAATTCAAAATATCACCGTAGGCAGTCACTAAAATAATTAAAATACATCATTAAATTAATTAAATCCCCAACAAGTAAATAAAACAAGGTTTCATAATATGAAACGTTCGAAATACCTCTCTTTAGTATTTATAGTGTATCATTATAAAATGAAACTTAACTTGAAACGACTGTTGTACGGTATAAAAATGGTCTGGAATTTTTTTTTTTTTTAAGTAAATCTAATTAAATTAAGAGATTGGCTCCCAGGGGTAAATTCCTTTCTTTACAATACCTTGTTTAAGTTAGGAAAATCTTTTTAAAGTAAGGTAAGCTACTTTTGTAATTTGGGCCTAACGCGGTGAAATCTCCCACC
>CABFWB010003537.1:61848-77253 GCA_902151455.1 Timema bartmani | reverse complement strand
GAAGAGCGGGGTAGGGGGAAGAAGGGACCGAGGGCTGAAAAGGCTTGGCGCATAGGGCTTACCCACTCAGAGAGTCTCAAACGCCCGCGCAAGACACAAACCTCACCTGTCTTCTCCCTTGGAGACTTCAACGCCTTTGTAAGACACGAACTCTAGGAGACTTCAACGCTCTAGTAGAACACGAACTCCAGGAGACTTCGACGCTTTATAAAGACACGAACTCTGGGAGACTTCAACGCTCTAGTAGAACACGAACTCCAGGAGACTTCGACGCTTTATAAAGACACGAACTCTGAGAGACTTCAACGCTCTAGTTAGACACGAACTTTGAGAGACTTCAACGCTCTAGTAAAACACGAACTTTGCTCTCCAGAGAAACGATCGAGAAGAACACGAATTTTTTTAAACATCAAAGTCAGGAAGAGTGATTAGGATGGGTACCACCAGCACTTTAATTAAGTGCATCTCAACGCTCATACTTCTGACAGCGCCTCTCTCTTTCGTCAACGGTAAGTTCAATTAATTCAATTCAAAACGTAGACTTTAGTGCAGTTTTCCAACTAACGGGCAAGCGGAGCTATTCGTTCCTTAAGGCGGGGATTCAAGGGATACAAGAAAAGTGTTTTTTTTACAGTTATTTTAAACATGGGCACAACATTTAAATAAATAAGTAAATATCTCACAGACATGTGAGTGAAGAGTAATAGGGTTATTTTGAATAGAATAAATAATTTGGATTTGTTGACCGTGAATTGTTTGGACACACATGAGTTCTCAGTAAAGAAATAAAAATGTTACGGACCACCACACTGACTTTAACCGCTTCTTTATCTAAATTATACCTACTTATAACTCGTAAGGTATGTGACACAAAATAATAAACATTGTTATATAAACATAAAGGGGAAAAAATAATATAGCATTTCATTAAAGAACATACCGGTACATGACACTGTTACAGAAATATATTATTTGTCCTGTTATCTTTTCAGCTTCCTATTTCCCAATATTATTTCAAATAAAATTTTCATATTTTTCAAATTTCTGTAACTTTGTAGTAATTTGATCAAAATTGCCCAAAGCCATTTACATGAGAAAATGAGATGGGCAATCCTGTTTGTGATGTTAAACAATGCCCAGATACGAATTTGAATCAAAATCATAATAGCCAATTTCGAGAAAAGATATTTTTTTTCTTTCTCTTTTCGCCCTAAAGTAAACTCCCCTTAGTTTTAGGGTTTAAAATGAAACCTTCAAGGCCGTAATCGGGGGTGGTTTTGGGGGTTCAACCCCCCCCCCCAAATTTTATGAATAATATATATATATATATGGCTTTTTTTATGGTTCAAACAATCCAAAATTAAGATACAAGTACAAATTAGGGGCTGTGTTACTATAAAAAGCACTTCAGAAAACTTATAGAGGTGTTTAATATTTAGAATTTTTCCTAGCCTTCGGCAGTTAGGTGGCTTTTTTGCCATAAATAAACACTTCAGATAGTTTCTAGAACTGTTTATCATTTAGAATTTTTTCAATCCTCCGGAAATTGAGGGATGTGCACCCCAACACACCCCTGAAATTTTTGGATGGCTATGGCCTTGGAAACCTTAGATACGAAGTTTTAGCCTGATCGATAAAATGGTTTCAGCTCTAGTTCCCAGTAACAGACAAACATACGGTATCACAAAAAACACTTTTTCGGGATCGCGGGGGGGTCATGAAATTTCTACAACCATCAAAATCTCCAATTCTAATATAAATCTAAGAAAACCCCAGTGGTATAATTTTCATTAAATTAATTCTTAGGTTTTCATAGAAAATATAACTATATTTATTTTTATTTTTTTGTCGATGACAACATTCATGTATTCAGTTTAGTGGCGAATAAATGGTTTGAGTTTTTTTTTAATATGGTCCTATTATTATATGGTGCAAAATCACCCCGATGCAGTATAAAAGTTATAGGAAAAAAATATTAGATTTTTTAAAAATAATAATATTNTATAAAAGTTATAGGAAAAAAATATTAGATTTTTTAAAAATAATAATATTAAAAAAAAAGTTTTAACTTATGTGGACCAGATAAGTTCACATTCGCTGGGATTTTTGCCTGTGCATTGAATCTTACTAGCCATCCTGGCTATTAACGTATTCACGATATTGAGTTTGGGCGAGGAAGGTAGAATTTAAGAAGAAGTGTACTCGAATTTTCTGGTAGGGAGTTTGTTCTAAGTATCGGATATATTTCAGGATTCGAATGAGCTTTTTATTGTTTATCGATGTATGATCGGTGTAAGAGAGTAAAGCTATATGTGTGATTTATCAATTAGGGTGGTTTTAAATAGGTGTGATTTATCAATGAGCGTGGTTTTAAATAGGTGTGCTTTATCAATGAGGGTGGTTTTAAATAGGTGTGATTTATCAATGAGCGTGGTTTTGAATGTGTGCTTTATCAATGAGAGTGGTTTTAAATAGGTGTGATTTATCAATGAGCGTGGTTTTGAATGTGTACTTTATCAATGAGGGTAGTTTTTAATTTGCTATTGGTCAATGAAGGTGATTTTAAATACGTGGTTTATCAATGATAGAGGTTTTAAATGTGTGATATATCACTGAGGGTGAATTTTTATGTGTGCTTTATCAATTGTGATTTATCACCAAGGTTTTTCCACCGTCTCTCCACGCTGGATTGGGCGCACTATTTTATAACGACCTTAATTATTCCTAAGACTAGACTACAAACAACCCCTGTGCAAACTTTTTTTTTTAATCTGCGAGTCCGTGGTTCGTATTCCACACTGGAGGTTCGCGTGACTCTCCCAGGTTCAACCACCTGCACCGGCCGTCATTTTCAAGGTCCCTTGCTTTCCTTCCTCTTTCTTTGTGACGTCACCAATCATAGACACCTGCAAGTACCGGATATTCCACCGACCGGCTTATGAGGTTCGTACGAGCGGTCACTTTACAAGGCTCCTCTTGAAGAGGTCGTGGTTTGAATCCCAGTAGGGTGTAATGGGGGTGGTGTTCCTTAATGTTTCACTCTCTTACAACCCAAATGCGGGTACACTTCCTATACATTCAATCTTCCTCATCCCCAACAAATTAGAGAAATTTAGTACATCGGCGTATGAACCGAACGGGTAGTAAGACGCGGTGCTAAAAAAAAGTTCGAACTTCTGTATAATTCGAGTTAAGAAAGGGTCTGGGAGTATTTTTACTATTATTTTTAGTACCGCGTCTTACTACCCGTTCGGGTCACACTTATGTACTAATCACCTTAATGGTTTTAGATATGAGGAAGGTTATATTTACAGGAAGTGCATCCCAATTTGCGTGGAGGGAGAGTAGAAAAACCATTTTGTAAAAAAACCTCCCTCTAGTAGAGATTCGAACCTCGATCTCCCCGTCATCAGCAGTCGAGGGTAACACCTTAGACCATGCTGCCACCGAAGTGGGTGTCTTGGGAATCAATCCTTTCACATACTATCTGTAGTTGAACGGTTAAAAGTATTCGAGATATAACTTAACTTGTGTTTATGAATCGACACGTCCCATGCTAGTTCGACCCGTGCCTAAGTCAGTTGTTTAGCCATGGAGAGGGGTATGGGGGGTGGGGGGGATGTAACACGGACTCTTTAAAAACACACGGAGACCCGGGGTGGTGGGTCCGATCACGGCTCCGTATAATCGTCATGAAGCGCCTTCATGGGGGGACTGCAATCCTGTTTTTACGAGTTGGTAGCAGAGCGTGGTTAATGGCCAGAGGCGGAGTTTAGCTACCGCACAACGGACCATTACGCAGCGCACGGAAATCAAATCGTGACCGCGAAGTCATCCGACGAGTTCACGATGAGAAGGAACGGCTTACATATCATTATCATTATCATCATCATTATTTTAATTCGTAGGCTACATCGCAAGCATCAACTATCAATTACTTTTTTTTCAACCAGCAAGAATTATCAATAATTATACGCGTATCTACTGATTACGCTAAGTGTGTTAGGGATGAGATTTGAATTAAGAATAAATGTGCTAACATTTTCAACATTTAGAAGAAAAAAAACACTCTCTGTACATCAGACTGGTATTAGAACCCCACTCATGCCGGGATCACGATCAGCTTAACTTTAACTTAACGTAACGTTGACTTAAAATTCACTTAACCTAAGAAAAGAGATGTGTGATCACGATTCACGTAACAACTCGAGCCAAACATCTTCATTCTCGAGTATGATCTGTGATTTGTACTATTTGTAAAGTGATGATCTGTGAATGTTCACAGTTCTCAATCGATATAATAAATATATATTAATAAAGTTTTTTGATAAATTTAGCTTTCATATTTTAGTTTAATTATTTTGTTTCAATGTCTGATCACTAGAACTTAAGCTAAAGAGTAAACATTAGTCATAAAACCAACAAATGAATTACTAAATAGCCCTGTTGACGTCACTCGCATAATGATTGGCTAGCTAGATCACGTGATACCCTTCAAGTAACGTTCACTTAACGTGAAAGACCTCCCAGGACATCTCTTACGTTAAGTTAACTGCAAGTGATCGTTAAGTTGATCGTGATCGCGGCATCACTCTCACTCCTAGCTCATCGGCAATCTCCCGGTTTGTCGCGAGAGTGTGACTCCTTAAACCGCGCGACCACCGTATCCGGGTTATTAGCGAGTTTAACGTAAAGCTCGTGGTTTACCGGTGTGAGATGAAATCAAGGTTCGAATCCCCCTTTGATGGCTTATCACTCTTTTTTTCCCACGCAAATACTGGTACATTTCTTCTAAGCTCTCATCTTTACTCGTCTAGAAAGTGTAATAAAAACACGGAACTAAAAAAAAATCTAAATAATTCGTAAATGAGACTTCATTAAAGGGAAAAGATCATAAAAAAAAAAGATGAACGTTTTAAAGAAGGCAACGTCCTGTAGAAAATAACAACCTGTAAAAAAAACTTAACCTAAAACCACGAGTATCCCGAGGCGTGGAGGGAGGAGGAATCAACAACACAGGAGGAAGAGAGCTAGTCGCGGAGGAAAATAGACCAAAATAAATAACACTTTGCCAAAGAATCGGAGGGGGGAAAGAGAGGAGAAAAAATATACAGAACAGCATATCACCTGGGAGTAAGAGTGGCACAAGTGACAAAATATCAGTTTCGGATTAAAATTATTAAGGTGGGATGGAAGGGAAGCGATAAAAAGCCAGTGTTTTTGCAGTTTTTATGGCAAAACATTTTTTTTTCGCCCAAAATAAATCAAATATTGCTTCAGTAGAAACCTAGTTTAATATTCTCCACCCGGTGATATCAACAGTAATTGTTGAATATCTGTCATGAGCATAGCGGCATTAGGTGACAAACTTTTTAAATGAAGAGAAAAAAGTTGTCATTAAATTCCAGGACACCCTCGACAGATATTCAACAACTGTTGATATCACCGCGTGAAGAAAAATAAACTCTTTGTTTCTACTGGAGCAATATTTGATTTATTTTGGGCGAAAAAAAGTTTTGCCATAAAAACTGCAAAAACACTGACTTTTTATCGCTTCCCCTACATACCACCTTAAAACCATACATGGTGCCTTGAGGCTGAACCTCTACTTGAATAAAGACGTGGTGACTCCGGACTAGAAAAGTGAGATTAACGGCCGGAGGGTTCGTTGTGCTGACTACACGACACCCTATATCCGCAAATGTTGGCACTAACATTGCTAATGGCCACGAACGCTCGATTGCGGGAGTTTTAATAATAGGTCTATCTATCAAAAGTGGCATCTGCGTATCACCTGACTTGACGTATGAATACGTAAAAGTAGATCTAGTAATATTTTTTCCTAGCTGTCGGGTAAGGTTATTTGTATGAAAATAGGACTGGACAAATTCTGTGACTTGGACGCTTTTTCTCTCCCGGGAGCGACTCGTAATATTAAAATAATGTGTAGGAGTTTTGTTTTTTTGTTTTTTAACGGAGCGGAAACTCGACATTAAAAGTAACGCAGATGCGTGACTGCATGCATAATAACGCTAGACTTCGGTCCACACGAAAAAAAAATTAGGGGGAAGGGTAGACTTAGCCAAAACAACCAGTTTTCTTTTTATTTGTACACCATCCTTACTTCGTGGAAAAATAAACACGTTTAGTAAATTTTATTTTCTTATTAATCTATAATGCGATTATAAAAACATATGCTTTTAAAAGTACTGAATTTCGACTTTTTTGTTTTCATAATATTTGTACACTTCGTACTTATAAAACTTACGACCCTTTCCAAAGCGATTGATGCGGAAAAAATTGCCCGATATTTGGGATAGAATTATATATAACGCATAACTTATGGCGTAGAGCGCAATGTTTAGTTCATAATAAAAAAAATACAGCAGTTCACAATAAAACGTAGTGATTAAAGTCTCAATTTCGTCGATTGTTTTATATTAATAGAAAAAGGCCTAGTCTCTTTGCTCTACTGATTAGATACTTTAAAATACTTCTCGTTTAAGGTTTACTAAAAAAAAAGTTAATCAAACTTTTTTTTCAACATAAAAGTCCCAATTTATGAAGTGTCTGTATGTACTATTAAATATAATATTATATGGTTCTGATCCTATTATTTGTGAAAATTATGGTAGAGTTATTTTAATTAATAGAATCAAAAATATATCTCCCTTATATTTTCAATCATCTATACAATCGTAGTCATTGTTTCCAATACAAAGAATAACAGTTAATAACAAACAATAATGGCTACCACAAGACATTTCAAAAATAAAAGAATATAATTTCTGTCTGCTGTGTTTACTGGCGTTTTAATTGGCTATAGCCTCGCCTCGCATTCTCATTGGCTGATACGTCTCAAGTACAAGGTTCGTCTATTCGCGGTCTATTCATAATAGCTAAAAAGTTAAAAATAAATCAACTTTATGAAGAGTGCACTTTTCTTTTTGTATCTATTATGAACGTTATAATTAAAAATAACGCGTTTAAACTTATTGCGCACAATGAAATGAAATATAAACCAATGGCTGACATTTAGCGACGTTCTGTGGAACTACATGTCTGGATGACGATACGCACCATTTCAGCAAACTATATTTAATTAATATTAATTATTGGCTGGTGAAAAAATTTATTAATAAAAATATTATATTAATGTTTAATAATAATTTATCCACAGTATTGCTGTAAATACTAATGTGGCAAGGTTTATTTACTTTGACTGTACCTTGACTTTTTAAAAACACACGCAACTAACACAAAAGCGTTAAAGTGGTAGACATTTTAAGTGCCTTATGCCGCCTTCTCAAAGACAACAAAAGACATAGTTTTCTCGTGTCTGTAGACTTCAATGGCTGCCATTCACGGCACTGAATATTCTACCGCTATAGAAGTGAAGGCCTTGGAAACCCATAACAACCAAAAGAAGTTTTCTGAGCTTATAACAACAATGAACATAAAATATAACTTTTATCAGATTATTCCAACAATAAATAGAATCCATAACTTTCTCAGCTTATTAAAACAATGAACGTAAACCATGACTTTCTCAACTTATTTCAACAATGAATAAAAAATAAGACTTTCTCAGCTTGTTATAGTGATGAGTTGGATTGCGTTTGAATAGAAAATAAAGAGAATATAGCAGGATTCTGGTAGAATAAATAGAAGTATGTATTTACAGCACTATTACCAAACTATTCAATGACGCCACAAAGGAATGCGCATGCGTGTACATGAAGTCCACAGAAAAAGGAAGTGTGAAGTCTTATGGAAAACTCGCCATTACTGTTTTGTTAGCAAATTGTCGTTTATTTATTTATAAATTAATGGATTTAGTTACATTTGATTGAATTGGATATGAGAATTGATTAATTAACATTCCGCAATAGAAAATGCGTTGTGTTCCAAGTGTCCCCGCTTGGAATCTTTTAGTTCGCGGCACTAACGCCGCGAGCGCCAGCGATGAAGTTATACTTGCCGATATTAAAGTGGCGTTTCTATACTTATCCTCTTTTTATAGTTAAGTATGAGTAAGGTTGAATTTAGAGGAAATGTACTCGCATTTGCGTGGAGAAAGAGTCGGTAAAACTATTTACGATAAAACTAGCCTCAGTATACCCGACCAAGATCGTCATCGAAAGTTCATTCTATTGCGAGAATGGCGCCTTAGACCATGCGGCCACCGAAGTGGGTCGTGCTGGTATTGTTTCTGTTGTCGAGACAAAGAAAGACCACAACACAATTGTCTCACCCCCCCACCCCCCAAGGGGCCCACCTTTTAAGGCCCCTGTGCCGCACAGACAAAAGACAACGGGCTCACGTCCACGGATATAACAAATGCAAACAGACGCGAGTCGACAAATAAGTCGTGTGGACAGTTACAACGGCGACAAACCGTGACTTAAGGTGACCGTCCGTCCACGACCCCTTCCCAAGGAAAAAGAGGGGGCCCTCCACCGATAAATGTCCAACAGGTGAACCAAATTTAAAGGTATTTAGTGCTTTTTTTTTACCGTATCATTAGTCGAGAATATAAGAAAAAAGTTAAATAAATCCATAAAAGGAGGGGGAGTTATTAATTCATTACAGGGGGTCATTGCCCCCCATCTTTCTTGTTCCGCCGTCACAGTCCAAAAATACGCCCCGGACTGGTATTTCCCCCGATTTGTTAAATTTATTAATGTAATTTGAAATGTAATTGTGTGAAAAATTACTGGATCTATTTTCACGTGTTCATACGTCAAGTCATGTAATTTGCATGTCATTTGTGATAGATATTATCAATACCTAAAAAAAAATATTATACAGTAATATGAAGTGTAGGCTACAAGGGAAAAAGGGGGAAGAGTCTAATTTTAACTCTAGTTGATTTAGTGCCGCCATCTGTTAGACAATCACGAGACCTTTATAATACACTTTAGATTATGGTTAAAAGAGGTCTCTGTCATATTTAAATTAATTAATTTAATTTTTAAAAACAAGTGTTTCCCGGGGTTCTTGTGAGGTTTGAGATGTAAAAATTGGTTGTCCTAGAAAATGTGTGCAGTTTGACTTTCACCCTTGTAACTTACCTTTCAAATGTTATCAATAAGACCAGGATTTTTACTACCTAAAAATGATCAATAAATTACCTGTAAAATGACTAAAGAATTTCTAAAAAAATTACCGAAATATATGAACAAAAAAACCCTTATAATATGCCCACGACTAAATAAAATACGCACCTTACAAATATAAAACACAATGAAAAGCCTTTTACAACTAAACTATTGTATTCTGCTGAATATAATATTGATTTATAAATATCTGCTTCGGAAGTAATAGCTACCCCCTCCCAACGCAACCCTCTCCACCCTAGTTACAGTTTCACCAGGAATATGTATTTTACAACCTAAAAAAATTGTATACAAAGTTAACTGCCTGCATTATCTTCTTATTCTGACAACTTTTTGCTGAAAACATTTTTGTTTGAATATCTATACATTCATAAAATATCAATATTATTTTAAAATGTATGTATTCAACATAAATGATTTTTTTTTAATGATTTAAAATCACGCAAACCAAGAAAATATTACCTTAAATTAAAAAATGACAAAAATGACAACAAAAAAAGACCTATAAAACATACATTTCTACAACCAGGTGGGCTCATGAACTGTGTTTATGTATTTTAAAAATGTATGTGACGAATAAATAAAAAGATGACGTCATCAAAATCTAGGCCCTGGCTATCAATAATAATCACGAAAAAAAATATGTTTGTGTTTTATTAAAAAAAAGGCTCTTTATAAGAAAGTTGGACTGTGCATGATTTTTTACAGCGATCACACCGTCTTGAGAGTTGTGGTAAATGGTACGCCGGCGGGGAGTTGAACCCGGGACTGAGTGACGTCACTCCCAGGGACTATAACGTAACGTCTATTAATACCCCACGCAAGCGTGAGGGGGTCATCAACTCCATGAAGCGGTCGTGACTGTCCCCTGCGGGTATTTCTCTCTCTCTCTGTTAGCTGGTTATATACCTCCTCATAACTCCTAACAACCTGATACTCTCAGTGTGGAGACTGGGGTATTATTAATGACTCGTACAGTCGCATTGAGTCAAGCGTAGAACATCGGACAGGTCCTTTTATTTTTTTTGTTATGTCCAAGGGATTATTTTTTTTGGTCTTCCAAATACTAAATTGTCCGGATTTTCAACCATAAGAGAAAAATCAAATAAATTAATAGAATAATGATATAGTATAATTTGTACATTTAAAAAGAGCGTCACCTACTTCGATGGATAAACAGTCTAAGGCACCAGTCTCGCAAAAGACTGATGATGACCAGTCTCGCAAAAGACTGGACCACTGATGATAATGAGATAGGGGTTCAAATCCTGGTCGGGTGTATTGATAATAGTATTGCCACTCTTCCCCCATGTGAATATGGTTACACCTCTAGATTCAACCTTACCGATCCTTAATTAATTAACGTAATCAATAAACACAGGTGTATAACCTGAACAGAAATTAAGACGCGGTACTTAAAATTACATTTAAAAATGGCGGGGCAGACGCAATCCAAGGTTCGTATGTTTACAGGGTTTTATTTTTTTTATTAAATGTAACCGACATGCCCTAAATTGGGGGGTGTTTGTTTATTTTAGCATCGTAATGTTGCGAATTTTGCTAGTGACAAGTAATTGGACACAAGCGCGCCGACGGCCAGAATGTCTTGTCAACTTTTTTTTTTGTTAATCAGGCCAAGTTGTATAAATAGTACGAGATTTATAGCTAACAAGGCTGACAATTCACCATCTATTCTATGGGGGTCACTCTGCCCGTTTTGGGGGATACGTGGTTCAGAACGCCGGATCGTTGAGTACGCGTGCTGGGGGGGCTACCATCGTACCCAAGGTAGCGGAGTTCTTAACCGTGTAGGGGCCACCTAAAATGTCCAGTCAGGCCATTGGTTAAGCATTCCTTACTGTACTTCGTTTTATCATTAGCTCTTGAGTAAATCTTTTCAAATACTTTAATATCTTCTTAACATCACATGGAAATGATTTAGTTCAGATAACATTTTATTATTTCAAAGACTGTAGTGATAAAATTCTATGCCACTTTATAGACAATTATTTACTGTACTGATGTGTTATTATTATTATTATTATTTTTTAAAACCGTTTCCAATTTAAATAGCGAAATAAATCTTGACCTCTCGTGATTACGGACTGCCATTCTCAACGTGAGCAATTAGATTCCATACAATGTAAAAAAAACCTGCTAGGGTTGTCTAGACATGAACTGGGTTCATCTTTAGCGGGTCTGCGTGCCTAAAAGGATTGTAGTAGTGCTAAGTAGTACAATATAACCCTAAAAACCATAGCCGTACATCAATTGGGAGCCCACACAGTCAAGGCCGTAGCCAGGGAGGGGTTTTGGGGGTTAAACACCCCCCCCCCACGAAATATTATGAACAGAATATATATGGCTTTATTTATGGTTCAAACAATATTAAAATTAAGATACGAGTACAAATTAGGGGGCTGTGTTACCATAAAAAGCACTTCAGAGAGCTTCTAGAGGTTTTAAATATTTCGAAATTTTCCTAGCCTTCAGCATTTTGGGGATTATTTTACCATAAAAAAAACTTCACAGAGCTTCAAAATGTGTTTAATATTTAGAAATTTGCCAAGCCTCCGGCAGTTAGTGAGTTATTTTACCGTGAAAACAAACCACTTCAGAGAGCTTCTAGAACTGTTTATCATTTAGAATTTTTTTTTTCTAGCTTCCAGCAATTGGGGGATGTGCCCACCAACCCCCCCCCTGAAATTATTGGCTGGCTACGGCCTTGCACACAGTCATATATTCAGTTACCACCCTTATCCTCGGCTGCAACAAATCCTGACAAATTAGGGTGGGGGTGACACAAATAACAAATTGTTGTCCAAAACAAATAGAATATATTTCTCCACAGTAGAAACAAAGAATATAGTTTGCTTCACACAGTGATACCAACAGTTGTTGAATATCTGTCATGAGCATAGCGGCCATTAGATGAGCAACTTTTTAAACGATGAGGAAAAAAGTTGTCATTAAATTCCAGGACATTCTCGACAAGATATTCAACAACTGTTGATATCACAACGTGGGAAGAAAATTAAACTCTTGTGTTTCTACTTGAGAATCATTTGATTATTATTTTTACCAAGAAAAGGTTTCTTTTTTTAAAAAAACTGCAATTTTTATACATCAATACTTTAAAAGTGAGAATTAAAACCTTAATTTCACATGGAGGTCCTTTTAATACACAGAAACAGGACAGAATTGCAAAACCTACTTTTTATTTTAGTTATGTACAAGAGGGCTGTGGTGTATTTAACATCATAATCTCAAGGTCAAAAATTTGAATAGGTTAATAATATTTTCTCTATATAAGTAGAATATTAAAAAAAAAGGAATAGTCATAACTCATGAAAATATCAAGTTGAAATCAGCATTTCACTCGGAACAATAAGCCAACCATTTAAATTGTCAGATGAACGAACAGAGCATGTCTCCTCCACCTGCCAGGCAACAATGCTGTGATACATGTCTTCACGCACGACCGCTCATCACTAACGAAACAAAAGAGTTTAGAGTATGCATCTTGGCGAAAGATCATATCTAGAAGTACAATATTCATATGAAGAACCTTATCTGACAGCTAGAACAGTTACTACAGTCCAATGTTCATAGGAAGAACCTTATCTGACACCTGGAAAAAATTACTACAGTCCAATGTTCATAAGAAGAACCTTATCTGACAGATAGAACAGTTACTACAGTCCAATGTTCATAGGAAGAACCTTATCTGACAACTAAAACAGTTACTACAGTCCAATGTTCATAGGAAGAACCTTATCTGACAACTAAAACAGTTACTACAGTCCAACGTTCATAGGAAGAACCTTATCTGACAGATAGAACAGTTACTACAGTCCAATGTTCATAGGAAGAACCTTATCTGACAGCTGGAAAAGTGACACAATCATATATTCATAAGTAAAGTAACGTGATCTGCAACAGTCACTTTTGAAAGATATCATTGATAACAATAATGATTTAATTTGGTAAAATTTTATCAATGTTGATCACAAAAAAGCATGTTTTTATTTTCTAAAAGTTTTATTTTGGCCAAAGTCCCTTATGTTTGGCTAAGAGAAGGGAAAAAATAGATACAAATGACAAGATTGATAACGCAGTTGATTTGACCATGTGGTTTTACACCAACGACAGACGTTGTACTTTGGAAAGTTTTCTGTGAAGAAGGTGTGGTTTTTTTATATCACCCTAAAATAAATAATGGTGCGATCCCTTTAGATCTGCCTTGGTGAAGATTTTGCTACTAGTCTAGAACCTTCCTTGTTAATCCAAACTAATTGCAATCGAAGCTTGTTTGTATTAACCAGGAGAATACAGGTGTACAGTATTTTCATGAATTTTAAATTACAGTTGAAAGAGTTTAATCAAATGTTCATTTATTTAACTGATGTATATCACGTGATATGAACTGTAATTATTTGTAGTTACAGGAAAACACATTGTGTTGACTACAACATGTAAATATTAAACATTTATTATCAAATAACGCTGTTTATTATAACTATATTTTAACTTTGAGATTATTAAACGATACATTATATTTCATTTGAATTAATTTGTTTCTCCGTTTTCCCTCACTACTCTCAGTCATGGTAGAACCCACCTGAGAGCTTCCCTCACTACTCTCAGTCATGGTAGAACCCACCTAAGAGGTCCCTCACTACTCTCAGTCATGGTAGAACCCACCTAAGAGCTCCCTCAGTGCTCCAGGATTGTGACACCACCTATCATTTGTCCGCAGGTCAGCGCATCACGACGATCCAGCTGGACGGCACGCAGTACTTTGTGAGTCGCATGAACCCCTACTCGCCAGAGCTCAACTACTTCTTGGCCTACCAGTACTGTCGCTCCCTGGGACTGCAACTCGCCTCCTTCGAGACCAAGGAGAAGGCAGACTCCATAACGCAGTACCTCCGCAATGCAGGTATGTCCCTTGGCGCTGGTGGCGTTCCAAAACACTGCGCCAGTATCGCCTTCTCAGGTGTTTCGGGGTTTGAACCCAAGCCTGGGTCTAAAGGAATGTTTAGACTACAAGTGTTTTCACTCTCTCCCTCGACGCAATTGTATCTACACTTACTGAAACCCTTTATAATTTAAAGTAATAGAGGAAATCAAGCATTTGAAGTATGAGGATTCAAAGAATTGGGGAATCGGGGTATCAAGGGTTTGATATATTAATGCCTATCATAAGTAACCGGCATTGACCAGGTTAACCTTGTAATGAATTGTGTATTTACCACTGGCAACGCTTTTCTTTGCTTCAAACACCCAGAAAAAAAAAGCTCTTCATTTTAATTCTTCCGATTCAGTTTGTAATAGCTTTAAAATTATCTAATCAAAAATTTAAAATTCCAACACACTTTGTGCGGTGGATATTGCCCAATTCTCATGACAGTCAAACTCTTCATTTTATTAATATAGATTAGAGGAATAGATGTATTGAGGATGTGAAGTATTGAGGATGTGAAGTATCAAGGGTGTGAAGTATTGAGGATGTGAAGTATCGAGGGTGTGAAGTATTGAGGATGTGAAGTATAGAGGGTGTGAAGTATAGAGGATGTGAAGTATCGAGGGTGTGAAGTATAGTGGATGTGAAGTATTGAGGATGTGAAGTATCGAGGGTGTGAAGTATAGTGGATGTGAAGTATTGAGGATGTGAAGTATCGAGGGTGTGAAGTATTGAGGATGTGAAGTATCGAGGGTGTGAAGTATTGAGGATGTGAAGTATCGAATATGTGACATATCATATGGTGTATTGAGGATGTTAAGTATAGAGGATGTGAAGTATAGAGGATGTGAAGTATTGAGGAGTCGAGTGTGTCTAACCACACCATGCTTTCCCATGCCAGGATACAACCATTACGACTTCTGGACGTCGGGCAACAGACTGGGGACTGACATGCTAATTTGGATGAGCTCGGGGCTACCCTTCAACGCAACCTTCAACTACATGAGGAGCTCATACAATGGCGTGGGGGACGAACCTGCAGGGAAACAGCCCACCATCGGGGATGAGAACATCAAGGTCCCGGCGGCTGCCACCGGCAGGAAGAGCAGGTAGGCTACACCGTATCCTCAGGATGGATAAATAACTGAACTGTAGTAACTGTTCTAGCTGTCAGATAAGGTGCTTCCTATGAACATTGGACTGTAGTAACTGTTCTAGCTGTCAGATAAGGTTCTTCTTATGAACATTGGGCTATAGTAACTGTTCTAGTTGTCAGATAAGGTTCTTCCTATGAACATTGGACTGTAGTAACTGTTCTAG
>CABFWB010003537.1:39863-55743 GCA_902151455.1 Timema bartmani | reverse complement strand
TATATATATATATATATATATAATAATATAATATAATATAATATAATAATAAGTTAAGATAAAATAAGGTATTTTGCTATATTTGTAAGAAGGCACAGGAAAGGTGGATAGAAATGTATTTAGGAACAGACACAATATGGGTTTTACAATAAAAAGAAGAATACATTTCACACTTTACACTGCTGCCATTGGACAAAGAGACCGCCTCTTGAAGGAAATCGAATGTTACTGCCCATTCCCCCGACCTAGGTTCCTTTCAAATGTTCCTATCTAAGTATCCTATCATTCTATACCCATTTTCTTTTTCTCCCTTTTGTGTTTTTTTGCTCTTCTCTTTTAGGAAGTTGCGTTGCGCGTTTCACACTCCTCCACGATGAGTTCCGATAGAATGAAACCTAGGCCGGGGGATTGAGGGGAAACGATATATTTTCTTCAAGAGACAGCCATTACCTCTCTGTCCAGTGGCAGCAGCCCATCTTTCCTGTAACTTCTTACAAATATAATCCTTAAGGAAGTATTATTAGACCTGTTTGATAAAACTCTTTATTGATAATATAGGTTTTTATTAAATTTAGCACCGCGTCTTACTACCCGTTCGGGTTATACACGCTTATATACTCATTACACTAATGGTTTAGGAATTGGAAAGGTCGAATATAGAGGAAATTAACCCGCATTTGCGTGGAGAGAGAGAGAGAGAGAGAGAGTNAGGAAATTAACCCGCATTTGCGTGGAGAGAGAGAGAGAGTGGAAAACCATTCAGGGGAAAATCCATCCCCAGTTCATCCGAGCGAGATTCAAGCCTCAATCTCTCCCGTCCTCGGCCATTCTAGCTCAACACGATACTAGCGTGTTAGATAACTAAGCCACCCAGGCGGTTATTATAGTAGTACTAAGAAAATAGTGACTATTTCCGAATAGGTTGATATTAGTGACTTTCAGCCAGCGGTCTCGCTGAGGAACCTTCTGCCGGCTGTCAGTTACTCCAAAGATCCCACCGGTACTATTGTATGGTCTTCACTCTCAAAGTGAACCATGAGGTGACCCAAGAATAAACAATCGTGACTCTTTTGTCTGTCACAGAAGCAAAGTGACGTAAAAAAAAAAGAAGCCGATATTCTCTCGTGAGGGTTGCGTGTGTCGACGAAAGGGAGTACATCGTTTAAACATTCCTCTTGGAACAGCAACGCCATCATGACGGCATAAGGAGGTTATATGTGTCTTTTTTAAAAAAATCTTTGGTATATATTGTGCACATTCTGATTATATCGAAACACGACTTTTACAAACCAACTTAATTCTAAAACGGGAACAACACCCACCCGCATGCCTGGGATCAAACCTCGGATAGACTCGCTACCGAGACCGGGCTAAGGTGTCTTACACGTGATTCATTGACTCTGTCCCACTTGGGGGGGGTAATGTTGAAATGTACACTGATCAAAGTCCCAAGGTGCAAAGTCCCAAGGTGCAAAGATCAAAGGTGCAAAGATCAAAGGTGCAAAGTCCCGAGGTGCAAAGTCCAAAGGTGCAAAGTCCCAAGGTGCAAGTTCAAAGGTGCAAAGTCCCAAGGTGCAAAGTCCCAAGGTGCAAAGTTTAAAGGCGCAAAGTCCCAAGGTGCAAAGTTCAAAGTCGCAAGGTGCAAATTCCCAAGGTGCAAAGTCCCAAGGTACAAAGTCCCAAGGTGCAAAGTTCAAAGTCGCAAGGTGCAAAGTCCCAAGGTGCAAAGTTTAAAGGCGCAAAGTCCAAAGGTGCAAAGTCGCAAGTTGCAAAGTCGCAAGGTGCAAAGTCCCAAGGTGCAAAGTCCAGAGGTGCAAAGTCCCAAGGTGCAAAGTCCAAAGGTGCAAAGTCGCAAGGTGCAAAGTCCCAAGGTGCAAAGTCCCAAGGTGCAAAGTCCAAGGCAAAGTCTCAAGGGGGCCGGGCCCCAGGAGACGAACACTCACCAGCCGTTGATGACTCCCTCCATGTTGAGCATGGGCACCACCTTGAAGACGAACCTGTCCCTGAGCTTGACGGCCGCCTGGGTGGTCCCCAGGAGGAGACCGAGCGTCCCGAGCATCACCCAGGAAGAGTTGCTTTCCCCGGGGTGTACCCTGGCCGTCAGGAACACCAGCTCACGGGACTATGACACACAGGACAAGGCACAGGACCGAGGAGTCATCAGAATGAAGCGAAGATAAATATGAATACATGAGACAGGCTTCAGAAATAGTTTCAATTTTATCTCAAAAACTCTTGAGTTTAATTAATTTTGATTCATTTTCAAGATATCACTTCATAAAAAATTAAATCCCTCAATATTTCTTTTTGTCTGATTAAAAAAATACTTAACTTGTACAACTGAATAAAATGTTCTTTAAATTGAAAAATGACACCTGGACACAGGAATTGAACTCGGGATCTTTGGCTTAGTACGCCAATGTTCTAACCAGGAGTTATCCCGTGCTCAGGGGTCATTTTTCACTCATATATAAAGGCAGAGTCTGTGATGGACGTGCAGAAATCGTCGGCTAAAATGTGTGATAAATAAAAATTAATCCTAGTTATCAGATAACGCAGCCACCATTGACTCTACATCGATATATTTGGATGCAACTATCAATAAATATCAATAAAATCTGCCGGTCAGTCAGTCAAATCAACCGGTCGGTCGGTCAGTAAAATTAGCCGGTCAGTCAGTAAAATCAACCGGTCAGTCAATAAAATCAGCCAGTCAGTCAGTAAAATCAGCCGGTCGCTCAGTAAAATCAGCCGGTCGGTCAGTAAAATCAGCAGGTCGGTCAGTAAAATCAGCCAGTCGGTCAATAAAATCAGCCGGTCAATCAGTAAAATCAGCTGGTTGGTCAGTAAAATCAGCAGGTCTGTCAGTAAAATCAGCAGGTCAGTCAGTAAAATCAGCCGGTCGGTCAGTAAAATCAGCAGGTCGGTCAGTAAAATCAGCCAGTCGGTCAGTAAAATCAGCCGGTCAGTCAGTAAAATCAGCCAGTCAGTCAGTAAAATCAGCCGGTCAGTCAGTAAAATCAGCCGGTCAGTCAGTAAAATCAGCCGGTCAGTCAGTAAAATCAGCCGGTCGGTCCGTAAAATCAGCAGGTCGGTCAGTAAAATCAGCCAGTCGGTCAATAAAATCAGCCGGTCGATCAGTAAAATCAGCCGGTCGATCAGTCAAATCAGCCGGTCGATCAGTCAAATCAGCCGGTCGATCAGTAAAATCAGCCGGTCGATCAGTCAAATCAGCATGTTGAGCAGTCAAATCAGCAGGTCGAGCATGTCAAATCAGCAGGTCGAGCAGTCAAATCAGCCGGTCAATCAGTAAAATCAGCCGGTCGATCAGTCAAATCAGCAGGTCGAGCAGTCAAATCAGCAGGTCGAGCAGTCAGCCTTGTCAGGCGGCCCTGGAGAGACGTTAGAGAGACTTTGTTATCCGAGAAACGGGAGTGTAGTTCGCACCGGACCAGAGGGTACTCACCGCGATGGGGTTGTATTTGCTCTCCGGGGCCGTGATGGTGAGCAGAGGGGTCTCGTTTCCGTTGAGGGAGGAGCAGAGAGACTCCGCCCGGAAGAACGCAACGGCCGGATTCACTACCGTCTCCCACTTCCAGATCTGAGTCTGGACAGACACAAGGAGTGTGCCCAACTTCAGAAGATATGTGTTACATGTCGGTAATGTTTTTACAAAACTTATACTAAAGTCTGTTCATGAAGGTTTTATACCTGGATGACAGTTCAAAAATCATATGTTTAGGTTCAAGGTTGCCAACACTTGTAAAAGATCACTGTTTTGTTATAAATGTTAAGTTTTTTTTTAAAATTACCTGTTATATTTTACATTTAAAATAACGTAAAAGAGAAAATACTTGTCTTTTTTTATGTATAGTAAATTATTTTATGATTATTTTTATCGTGTTTCAAAATATTTAACTGAATAAAATATTTTAACCACTGCGTGGGTGCATCATTGTAAAAAAAACTTGTTTCCATCATGTACAACCACATGGTTTAAATTGGTCGATCGGCATTTTAAAGCTATTTTAATTAGACCTTTTGTGAAAGTGCTGTGAATAATAATTTTTTTAAGTGGAATAAAACTATAAATAAGCTTTGTGTCTGACCTCAAATAAATGTATTAATAATATTGGCCTTAATTACTGTGGTTAACTGAAACATTCATATATTACCATACATTTTCATTACAGTTATCCAACGTAAAAGATGGCAGCTGTTGGCTTAGGGATACATTAGGGACTATTATCTCGTAGCTTTTTTGATCTGTCATCCAAGTAAACTAACGTCGTGAATGAATTATATATAACCTCTTTCAGAGTAAAATCTCTTTTCACTCTTTGAGGTGCATTCTGCTATATCTGTAAGTTAAAGTTGAGGAGGATAGAAATAGATCAAAGGAACGAACAAAATCTGGTTTTTACATTGAAAAGAACAACATGGTTCACACTTTACACTGCTGCCATTGGATAAAGAGGTAGTGGCTGCCTCTTGAAGAAAAGCTATCGTTACCATCCTATCCCCCGACCTAGGTTTCATTCTATCGGAACTCGTCAAGAGGGAGTGGGAAACATGCAACACAACTTCCTAAAAAAAAGGGGGGAAAAAAAACACGAGCTATATTATATACATTCATGTCCATATCCTGTGTTTGTTCTTTATGTTATTCCTTTTTACATGTTCCTTTCCAAGTGTCTTATCATTCTTTATTACCGGCCTCGTGGTGTAGTGGTCAGAGCATCTTGCTATGAGCTTAGGGGTCCCAGGTGAGGTTCCTGGCTGGTACCTTTGGTATTTTTTCCCGAAAGGGAAATCACCCCACTGGTCACCAGGGTTACCTTAGTTAGTCTTAAGTTAGGTTGTAAGTGTTCCCACTGGTTCCACACCCTCATACTCACTATCACCCTCATACTATCTCCCTCATACCCACTCTCATCTTCACCTCATCGTGACATGGAAAGAGCCTCCCCGGAAAGGTAGTACGATTAGTACATCCCCTGAACAACTGTACATTAGTACTGGCCAATCTTCCCACAAACTGAGCTACAGATTAATGTAGCCGAGACCCACAAAATTATTACTCTCATTCTTTACCGATTTATTTTCCCTCGATTTCTACTCTCAATCGGTTTATCTTTCCATATTCTTTATCAATTTGTAATTGATCAGTGTGTTGGAATCCCCGTCACGTGACCTTGGGTACGCTACCCCCCCGCCGCTCACCAGAAGCTGGGAGTACGTGTACGGGTAGTGGTAGGCGACGTAGCAGACGTCGTAGGCGTGCGGGAACTCGACGGTGAACGTGGTGGTGAAGTAGGAGCGGCCTTTGGAGCCGAGGTTCTGGTAGCTGTTGCGGTAGTAGCAGATGTCCTTACCCGTGCGGACCCAGCCCGTCCGCCCGAGCGTGGCCTCCCGGACAGAGTACAGGAGCGGCTTCATCCCTGCCAACACACAAAGCTTGAAAAGACACGATTGCGTTTGTTTGTTTTATTTTAGTAAAGAGAGGTAAGAGGAGCCAGAGGCGCGCACTAACAGCTGGATCTATGGAATGAGGTGGCGGGACAATATGGAATGAAGTTTAACGTAAAGAAGAGCGAATCGGTGATTACAACACGGAAGGAAAATAGGCACATGAGAGGAGAAACGTTATGAGGGCAACTTAAGAAAGTGGAAAGCTTCGAGTACTTGGGAAATGTGGTGGAGAAAAGAGGAGGAAACAAGAGAGAGGGAGGAAAGAGGAGGCCTTTTACAAAAGCGTCGGAAGTCTTATCTGGAGTAGAGAAGTGCAAAGGAGTGACTGTCTGGAGTAGAGAAGTGCAAAGGAGTGACATACAGTCTTGTCTGGAGTAGAGAAGTGCAAAGGAGTGATGTACAGTCTTGTCTGGAGTAGAGAAGTGCAAAGGAGTGATGTACAGTCTTGTCTGGAGTAGAGAAGTGCAAAGGATTGATGTACATTTGTCCCATTATTTAGGTATTCATCAGAAACCTGGAGGATGAAGGACAGGATACAGGTTAGGAGTGACAAAAATGGACAGGGTGAGAAAGAGAAGGAAGGAGGAACCTGGATAGGATAGAGAAGGAGAGAGTGAGGCGATATGGACGTGTGAAGAGGATGGAAGAGGGGAGGATTCCAAGGAGGGTGCTCGAGATGAAGGTGGGGGGCAGGAGAAACCGAGAGGAAGACCCAAGGACAGGTGGGAGTGTGGAGAGGAGAGAAGTGGATTGGGCCCGGCGTGGAGGAAGATGGAGGCAAACAAGCTGGTAACAGTTGGTTATGTTGATGTTGATGACGATAGTTAACTGGTCCAGGTCTTACCAAAGTTGAACTGACTGTTCTGTTTCTCGCAGTTGATGATGTTGAACTGGTACGGAGTCTTACTCTCCATGTTGCTCACCTCGAAGTAAAACCACTGGTGGTGCCGGCACGAGTTCACGTCTGGCATGAGGATCAGGTCGTACTCTTTGGAGGCTACCTGCGGAATTACACCCTCATATAACATATATATATAAAACATAACCAACGATAACGCACTCTGGTCGCCGCATGGCCTAAAGCGACTTTCTCTCAATGTAATAGAGTGCCGATAATGGGGAGATTAGGGTTTGAATCCTGTTCGGCTGTACACAGATTTAAATAGTTTTCAACTCTCCCATCACACAAATGCGGGTGCATGTCCTCTAAATTCAACTTTCCTCATCCCTAATACATTAGTGTAATTATTATACATGCATTTAGCCTTACCAGGTAGTAAGACACGGTGATAAAAAAATAAATTATATAATCTGTAACCAGAAGGAGGATTGATTATAAAATGCACCAGCATTAGTATGGATCAAGGACGTAAAGACACATAAAGAGTAGAATGTGGGAAATAACCAGCGGGGTGCGACGAACACGAGGGTCTCGGGTGCGGTGATGGCCTACTGTCGTGACGCTGTCCCCAAAGAGACTTACCTGTAAGACCTTCCTCAAGTTACCGCTCTCGAAGCGGGACTCGAACAAGAGGGTGTCCACGGAGGGGACCTTCCTCCCGAGTCTCGACTCATCGTCGTTTGAGAGCGACCTGAAGAAAACACGACCAAACACAACTTAGGTAACCGCAACATGTCCTATGACCGACGTTCAAAATTGTGTTTCTAAATATTTGTTCCATAGGGTTGGCTTTAAAAAAAAAAAAACTTTTTTTTTGCACCGCGTCTTACTACCCATTCGAACTAAACACCTATGTACTAATTATGCTACCGTGTTAAGTATGGTTAAGGTTTAATCCAATGTAATTAAAAAAATAAAATATTCACGTTATTTATTTATTTATTTTAAAATACAAAGTGAACGCGGATGCGCATCGGTCCCAGCCTCACCTGGTCGCACTATGTTTGGTCTGCGCAGCCAACAGGTCAATATTGAACACCACCTTATTCAATGACTGGGACGGGTGGATACTGCGCTCCACGCAACTCAACAACTTCGCTCTGGAACAATACTCTAATTGTAACTTCAAAGAGTGAGGAAAGAGGGAGGGTCACTGTAAGAAGAGGGTCAAGTCCCCCACACACTCACCTGCACACCTTCCTGTCCTTGATGTTGAGCGGTTCCAGCTTGTCTGCGCTGTGCCCCCCCACCATGTCAGGGAACGCCACCTTCACGAACGGGAGGACGCTTTTGACGAGCGACGCCATGGCGCAATACGCATCGCGCGGGGCCATGCGCTCGTGAAGTTTGTCCAAGGCGGTGAGGCCTCTAAGAGCTTGTTGGGACGTCCTCGACCTTTGTAACACAAAATATGGCATTTTCAAAAAATATAGCAACGTTTGGAAGACCTATTGGACGATATAAAATAACAGCAGTTGTAAGATTTATTGGACGATATAAAATAACAGCAGTTGTAAGATTTATTGGACGATATAAAATAACAGCAGTTGTAAGATTTATTGGACGATATAAAATAACAGCAGTTGTAAGATTTATTGGACGATATAAAATAACAGCAGTTGTAAGATTTATTGGACGATATAAAATAACAGCAGTTGTAAGATTTATTGGACGATATAAAATAACAGCAGTTGTAAGATTTATTGGACGATATAAAATAACAGCAGTTGTAAGATTTATTGGACGATATAAAATAACAGCAGTTGTAAGATTTATTGGACGATATAAAATAACAGCAGTTGTAAGATTTATTGGACGATATAAAATAACAGCAGTTGTAAGATTTATTGGACGATATAAAATAACAGCAGTTGTAAGATTTATTGGACGATATAAAATAACAGCAGTTGTAAGATTTATTGGACGATATAAAATAACAGCAGTTGTAAGATTTATTGGACGATATAAAATAACAGCAGTTGTAAGATTTATTGGACGATATAAAATAACAGCAGTTGTAAGATTTATTGGACGATATAAAATAACAGCAGTTGTAAGATTTATTGGACGATATAAAATAACAGCAGTTGTAAGATTTATTGGACGATATAAAATAACAGCAGTTGTAAGATTTATTGGACGATATAAAATAACAGCAGTTGTAAGATTTATTGGACGATATAAAATAACAGCAGTTGTAAGATTTATTGGACGATATAAAATAACAGCAGTTGTAAGATTTATTGGACGATATAAAATAACAGCAGTTGTAAGATTTATTGGACGATATAAAATAACAGCAGTTGTAAGATTTATTGGACGATATAAAATAACAGCAGTTGTAAGATTTATTGGACGATATAAAATAACAGCAGTTGTAAGATTTATTGGACGATATAAAATAACAGCAGTTGTAAGATTTATTGGACGATATAAAATAACAGCAGTTGTAAGATTTATTGGACGATATAAAATAACAGCAGTTGTAAGATTCATTGGACGATATAAAATAACAGCAGTTGTAAGATTTGTTGGACGATATAAAATAACAGCAGTTGTAAGATTCATTGGATGATATAAAATAACAGCAGTTGTAAGATTTGTTGGACGATATAAAATAACAGCAGTTGCAATACCCAGTGGGAGCTATAAAATAAAAGGGTGTAAGTTTTTGGATATAAATTGATATTTCTATAAAGACACTTTACATAAGCACTAAGCAACTCCATTTTGAATTCCATGCCGAATGCTGAAATATTACTCTATTAGTTTTAAAATGCATGTGTGACTATTTATATCATAGAAGAGACAAGAAAGGAAGATGTCACCGTTGTGTATTAAAGGAGTAGGGGGAGGGATTTACCCGGTGGGGTTGGGAGGGGGCGAAGGGGCGGGGGTGTTGGAGGGACTATCATGAAACCTACCCTTCTTCCGGAGATTTAAAGACGTCAGTATCCAACAAGAGGCGAGAGCCCTTCTCCCCGCTCGGCGTGAGTTTCAGTCCGTGGCTCTCGGCATCACCTACGACCTCGGCTTTGGAGGGCACCCTGTCGGCGCCCTTCCGCTTGTGTCGACCGTCGATCGAGCTCATCATCTCGGCGGCGCAGTCGGCGAAAGAGAGGTCACTCCTCTTTCCCATCAAAGGGTCAGCGAACGGGGTCGGGCTGCGGTCCCTGTCCTCGTTGGACCCGTCCAGCATGAACGAGGCGTAGCTGAGGGTGCTGTTCAACGCCCCAAGGAACGCAAAGGAGCGCCGCGTCTCCAGGATCCGTTCAAGAGAGGCGCCGCCCCAGTTGGACGAGGTCATCTCACTGGCGTTGCCTTCGTACCTGGCGGACGATACATCAAACCGGTACTGTACCCATTGGGGGGGTGCGCGAAACTTAGAACTGTTTACGCCAAATTTTAAGTCCAAATCTCTTTTATTTATTTTGTGTACCCTTTGGTTACTTCGATTGATTAAACTATAGCGCTATCTTATAAGTAGATACATGCAAAAGGTGAGGTTATTTTTAGTGTAAAAGTGGTGTTATTTTTCTCAAAAAACAATATTAACATAAGTTGAAAGTGATGTTATTATTTATGTAAATATGAGTTGAATTAGTATTCGTTAAAAAAACTATGATATAACTGTCTAAATTTTTCGTTCATTTTGTGTATTTAACTATTTATTAATATATTCGCAGAAAAATCCAATATAAATACGCACAAGACATTTAATATCAAACTCGATATATCAATATCATTACCTTCGAGTCTTACAAATAGCAATATCGAAATAATCGATTATCAACTTAGGTTTATACCAAGACCATCAACAATACTCTGTAAATGGTATAGTTTAGAACAAACAATAATAACACCAAAACATGTCGTCATAGAAGACTAAACTACTATCAAATAAGGAGAAGGGAATAAAAATTAAGAATATATAATTTTGCCAAACATGACTGCCTGTAGCAAGGTCCATATAATATATAATGTCCTTGTTTTGATCTAGTGTAAACTCTTTTAAAGGCTGTAAACAAAGAATCAAAATTTAGGTATCGTAATGTGTAAAAGTAGAAATTGTGATTTTTATTGCTAACCTCAGATAAAAAAAAAAGCTTAGCTATCCTTAAAATACTCATTTTTCCTTGTAATCCATTTTATACCTATACAATAAGTAAAAGCGGATATTATCCGTACAAACGGCAGCCCTGATCGCCAGCGTTACCATGTTGAAGATTATATTGCAAGACGTGGTATTTGCCAAATTACAAAGAAATTGTGTTTATTTAGAAAAAAAAAAAAGAAGCTTAAATTGGTGTTATTCGTGTGAAAACAGTAGAATTCATGTAAACATTTATTTTATCGCAAATGTGAATTTTGCATGTCCCTACTTATAAGCTACTCCATATTGTTGGTCATCAATGTAGGACTGCTTTCCTTCAGTGTAAATGGAATGTACAAACGCATGTATGTATATATATATATATATAACATATATATGTCATATATATATATATATATAACATATATATGTCAGAGATATATCGAACGAATCCTATACTTTTTAAAAAAATTTTACAACTACTACTGTCCCTAGCCTGTGGTCAGTTTTTTATCAAAGCCATATATTCTCCACTACTGGCTCGCTAGACCCGTCGTAGCTTCATATGGCTTAAGATATAACTTAAGACTATGACAGGCACAACGTCCAGTCCCCCTGCCGTTAATTCATCAATGTGAAAGGGTAAACCCACATTTCACCAACGATCCATATTTCGGCCGTACCAGGAATCGAACCCGGGACCCCTTATCTCAGCAGACATAAACGCTACCGACTGAGGTTGGACCGACTCGGACTCGAAATATAATTACAAGTGAGACATATATCTATCATAGAATTCACTCTTTAGATCGGAAACAAAGTTTATCGACACGTTGAGACGTCCCCTGGGGTGAAGTCTACTCACTGCTTGAGGTCCTCCCAGGACCTCTGCACGGGGCACAAGTAGAACAGCTCGTCGGGAAACTTATCCTTGTCCGTCTCGGGGCCCTCCTCCAGGTCCTCGGGGGAGAGGTCATCGTTGCTGTCGTCATCAGAGTCCGGGCTCGTGTCGCGCGAGATGGACGACGCCCTCGGGCCTGAGGGGGTACACACACAATTTAACACTCACTCGAAATTTAACATGCTTGAATTATACGTAAATTTGAAAAAAAAATTACACCCGGACACGGGATTTGAACCCGGGAACCTTGGCTTGGCGTGCTAATGCTCTCACTACGGAGCTATCCAGGTTGTGTCCAATCCCGGGGTCATTCTTCATTCACAGTTCAAGGCAGAGTCTGTGATGGACGTGTGGAAATAATCGTCTAAACAAAGCGCTATCATTGATATGAATCGGTGACTCAGGAATGGCATGGCATGGCATGGCATAGTCGGGAGTGTTTGGACATAGTCGGGAGTGTTTGGACATAGTCGTCGAACATAGTCGGGAGTGTTTGGACATAGTCGGGAGTGTTCGGACATAGTCGGGAGTGTTCGGACATAGTCGGGAGTGTTCGGACATAGTCGTGAGTGTTCGTGTTTGCTTATCACCACAGAGACACTCGAGATGCCAAAAGGATAATAATATATTAGGTTTTCAATCCTAATATTGTCGGTACAATGTTGTGAGCCAAAAGGAGATGGAAACTTTGGCTGTCAGACATAAAAAGGTTGAACACCCCTGAATTGTGCACGCTCTCACACGTCCAATTGGCGACCACTCACCGAGAGTATCCCCGGGGCAGCTGGGAAGGGGCAGAGCGAAGGTGGCTGGGCTTTGCTGGCTGTCCAAGGGCAGCTGCCTCTTCTCGGCGCACAGGTTGAGGATGGCGCAGACCTTGGAGAGGAGAGAGTCGTAGCCTTTCTGCTCCGGGCAGACGCTGCTGAACTTGTGGAGCAGCTGCAGACCGTTGTTGGCCCGCATGGCCTTCCGGCCGCTCTCTTGTAACACAACAATGGGACGAATCTGTCAGATGTGAGATAACATCTGGCTAGTTGATCAGACAACTGAATCAATTGGACAGATGCAAGACAACATCTGGCTGATAGAACAATGGAAACAATTCGACAGATGAAAGATATCATCTGGCTAGTTGATCAGACAATGGAACCAATAGGACAGATGCAAGAGAACATCTGGCTGGTAAGACAATAGAAACAATTCGACAGATGAAAGATATCATCTGGCTAGTTGATCAGACAATGGAACCAATAGGACAGATGCAAGATAACATCTGGCTATTTGATCAGACAACGGAACCAATAGGACAGATGCAAGACAACATCTGGCTGGTAAGACAATGGAAACAATTGGACAGATGCAAGAAAACATCTGGGCTGATCACACTATGAAACCATTTAGCCTCAAAAGAAAAACTTCAAGCATCAAATCGAGCCGATATTGACTTCAATAAAAAAAAATTCAAACCTAACTCTTTAAATAGAATTTAAATAATTATTGAGAATTAATGACTATGTTGTTTTTTTTAAATTAGTATTATGACTCATATAATTTTAAAAAACAGATCGTCTCTAAAATTACAGTAGTATTAATATTGTTACAAAGTTAGCTGCACATTTCACAACCAACACCCGGACAAGTATGGAGAAGAGTGAGAAGACACACAATACATCACAGAAATAGTCTCTTACTACGAGCTTGAATTTTTCTGAGCTTACAAAGATACCATCCGACACCTTAGCTCAGTAGGTAGCTTGTCTCTCTATAGAACTTTAGAGTCTCTGGTTTGATTCCAGACATGGCCAAAATATTTATCAATGGGGAAAATATGTAGGTTTCCTTCCCCTTTAACAGCTATGAAATTACAACCGGAGGCTGCCGGATGTTGCGTCTGTTCTAGATTTAAGTTATTTTGTAAGTCGTGACCTGTCAGTTCAGAAAGTGTATGCTAAACACCACAAATATATATATACTAACATAAAGATGCCAAATTCGAGATTGATCTTCTATTAAAGCATTCACAAAAAACAACAATTAGATAAAGGAATCAAAACTGACACCCTCAGCTTAACATGCCAATACTCTACCACTGAGCTATCCAGGTTTTGTCCCATTTTCAAAGTAATTCTTCATTCACAGTTGAAGGCAGAGTCTGTAATGGACGTGTGTATATCATCGGCTATAATGAGCTATCATTGATAACGCAATCGCAGTCATTTTCCAAATTTATCAGGAAACTTTTTTTTCTTATTTTCTCTTCCCACCCATTCGATTTATACGCTTGTGTAATAATTACGCTAATAAGTTAGGGATGAGGAAAGTCAAATTTAAAGGAATTGTACTCGCATTTGGCTGTAGAGAAAAAAGAGCAGGGAACCAGTTATAGGAAAAAAAAACCACCCTTATTACACCCGACCGGTATCAAACCAGGATCATCCACATCATTGGCAGTCCAGTCTGTTGCGAGAGTGACGCCTTAGACCGTGTTGCCGCTGGTCTCTATTTAGTTTGAGGGAAACTGTTGTTGTATCTCACTCACTTATCATGCAGATATGTTGCAGCGCGCTCAGGGTGAAGGAACAGATCCGCAGCCTCATCTTTCCGTCGTAGCGCTCCCAGCGCTCGAATATCCTCAGCAGGAGGCTGACCAAGCCACACTTCACCATGCGACCGCTACACAGCTCTGCCAACATGACAGACAAAAGGTAAATGTATCTCTTTCTCTCTCTTTCACCAAATAAAACTCCTTAGTGGTAGGACATGAAAATTTTCGGGTAAAAATTCAAGACTATCAAATTCCAAGAGAAAGGGGATGAAATCGTAAAGGCTTCAATTATTTATAGTGGCGTATTGCGTGGTTACCCTGGGCAATGCTTTTATCTGCTTCGGATGGAAAGAAAAAAAAACACCTTAATTTTACATCGTCTTACCCAGTTTTTAATCAATTAAAAAAAAAATCAAATCCAAATTTTAAAATTCCAACTTCGAGTTGCATATGTTTGTGCACAGGGGCTACTGTTGTTTAGATTTCAAACCATTTTGTGCGGTAGTTACCACTTAATACTCATGACACACAAATTCTTAATTTTATTATAATATTATTACAGTAAAACCCCGTTAGACCAAACCCATGTAGTCCGAAATTCTGTATAATCTGAACACACTTTTCAGAAAACGGGAGGAAAAATATTTATCCAAATGAAATATATTTTATTAGTTAAAATAGAATGGTAATAAACAGTAATATCTGATAATAAATGTTTAATATTTACATGTTGTAGTCGACACAATGTGTTTTCTTGCAACTAACAATAATTACAGAACATATCATGTGTTATACATCAGTTAAATCGACCTTCTAAGCAAAGAATTTGATTTTAATTGAGCTACTAGGCAAAGATTTGGATTTTAACTGAGCTTCTAAGCAAAGATTTGGATTTTAACTGAGCTTCTAAGCAAAGATTTGGATTTTAATTGAGCTTCCAAGCAAAGATTTGGAATTTAATTGAGCTACTAGACAAAGATTTGAATTTTTAACTGAGCTTCTAAGCAAAAATTTGGATTCTAATTGAGCTACTAGGCAAAGATTTGGAATTTAACTGAGCTTCTAAGCAAATATTTGGATTTTAATTGAGCTTCTAAGCAAATATTTGGATTTTAACTTAGCTTCTAAGCAAATATTTTGATTTTAGCTGAGCTTCTAAGCAAAGATTTGAATTTTAATTGAGCTACTAAGCAAAGATTTAAATTTTAATTGAGCTGCTAGGCAAAGATTTGGAGATTAACTGAGCTCCTACGCAAATATTTGGATTATAATTGGAAAGTATTTGAGTACCTAATCCAATATTGGTATTCTATCCTAACTTACGTCTCCACAGACCAAGTTTGCCCGCAGTGAAGGGAATCTACACTCACTGTTTTTACTGAGGCAGCTCAGGACATTGAGAGCGAGTCTCAGCTTGTTGTTCGGAGTGACTCCGATGGTCAGGACGGTCTTCTCCATCGTGGAGCAGATTCCATCCTTGGCTAATACTGTTGTGGTATAGGCTGCAGGACACAAGATCGTGAAGGACACTTTACTTGAACGGTGACTATTGTGATGGCAGATAGGTATACATTATAACAATAGCTACAGCAAATAGTAGTGATGTTAGTTATAGCTGACAGATTGACGCAATGACAGCTCTCAACTTTAACCCTAAGTTATTAGAGATCTACGTTGGAAATTCAATCAATCTAGGCTACATATATTTATATATAACTGACCTGGGCCACAATCTGGAAACAGTAATGGACGCATATATATATAACTGTTTCCATTATTACTATTAGTACCGCGTCTTACTACCCGTTCGTGTTATACGCACTTACGCTAATGTGTAATGGTAGGGTGACTGTAAGATGAAATGGAGGACCTACAGTTTAACGTGGGATCCGAACCACGGTAGAGGCCTGGCATTCCACACATTCACAAGTTGTGATTAATACACGTCTTGTCAGAGGTGAAGGAAGG
>CABFWB010003537.1:0-12704 GCA_902151455.1 Timema bartmani | reverse complement strand
CCACACTGGCTATTGGCAAGAAGATTTGTGGATTAACCGCATCAACTAAAATAAATTTAAAAATAAAGGGGGGGTTTAACTCATTAAGTTGCCAATCTTTCGAGATAATTTTAAAATAACAGCAGAGAAATAATCATTTTTTTTAAGCACCGCATATTACTAACCGTTCGGGTTATAGGCTTATGTATTAATTACGCTAATAGTTTTCAGGGATTAAGATGGTTATATTTATAGGAAGTGTACCCACATTTGTGAGGATTGAGAGTGGAAAACCATTTAGGGAAAACCACCCTCAGTGCACCCCACCGAGATTCAAATCTTGATCTCCCCGTCATTGGCAGTCTAGTCTACTGCTAGAGTAGCTCCTTAGACCATGCGGCCACCAAAACGGGATTTGTTATACTTGTTGTACATATATAATATATCGTATCATATATAGACCTATGATATATATCTTAAGGCCCTTGGCCCTGTCGAGTGCAAGTCTAAAACCTATTTTGTGGGGTGGTGGGCGGGAGGGTGAAAGGCGTGGCGCGGCTTCACGACCAACCAAAGTATCCTTCCGCGCCAACAAGAACAGATGGATCACGGTAACCGTAGATGGCTCTAGCTACCGGACAGATCTTGCGGAAAAATCATACGTTTGGAAATACCAGTTTTCTAGAGAACGAGTGAAATGTTTATGTTAATATTTTCAACACCCCTTCTTAGATAATGTATCGATGTTTATTAATTGTTACATTTTCTTAATTTTTGTTATGAAGCCGACAGATTTCTATTGAAAAATGACAATTTTATCGATATTTGATCACTGTTAAAATTATAGACGAGGTGTGTATATAAAAAGTATAACTTAATAAACATTCTTCAATTCTTGAACAAACTGTTTCCGAAAAGAAAATTTAAAAATAATCAAAATTCTTGAAGATAACAGTTTGTTCCCATGGCTTTGTATTTCCACGCCAAATGGAAAAGGCCAATCACCTTAAGAGCTATTCGTATTATCGTGGGCTTAAAATTTTAGTGACGGACCAACTGGAATGTTGGGGTAGTTAGAATATTCTTATAGTAGGTATTTTTTAGGTGCTTGGCCCGTTTATAATAACTGTGTAAATAAAAAAGATATATTGTAAAAAAGGCTAAATCTGACGTAGCATAAAACGGCTCGGATTTAAAGACTGCTAAGATACAAAGCCAAATAAACCAGGAAATAATATATATATATATATGTATACCTGTCTGACCAATGACGGCGATTTATTGATCCTGATACGAAAAAAGTCGCCATGGGATCACGTTTTTCGAATATGCTACATAAAAAATGTCACTCCCCTTTCTAACTCTAATAAAAGAAACGGAAACAAAAGATCTGAAGCTACAATACAACAATAAAATAAAACAATGAAACAGTCCTAGTGTTAGTGATGTAGATCAGGCTTGAACCACAAACCATATACTAGTGTGTTGTACAGTCTAATTTTCACAGGAAGAGCTTTTACAAAATGCAAACATACTTATTTTGCAGTCAACATTGATAACATTTTATTACATTATGAACATTGGACTGTAGTAACTGTTCTAGCTGTCAGATAAGGTTCTTACTATGAACATTGGACTGTAATAACTGTTCTAGCTGTCTGATAAGGTTCTTCCTATGAACAATGGACTGTAGTAACTGTTCTAGCTGTCAGATAAGGTTCTTCCTATGAACATTGGACTGTAGTAACTGTTCTAGCTGTCAGATAAGGTTCTTCCCATGAACATTGGACTGTAGTAACTGTTCTAGCTGTCAGATAAGGTTCTTCCCAAGAACATTGGACTGTAATAACTGTTCTAGCTGTCTGATAAGGTTCTTCCTATGAACATTGGACTGTAATAACTATTCTAGCTGTCTGATAAGGTTCTTCCTATGAACAATCGACTGTAGTAACTGTTCTAGCTGTCAGATAAGGTTCTTCCTATGAAAAAAGGACTGTATCCGCCAAACCAAAGACCGAGTTTAACCTATAAAATGTATTTTTCTCCTCGGTCCATCTCCTGGAATCTAATATTGACTGCACATGAAAAGACGTCTGTTTTATGTCCGACCTTGAAACAAAAGTCAAATAAACAACTCCTTTTTATGTCTATGAAGAAGGATCAATATATTCGGGAGTATAACTGGTTTAGGAGGGGTACACAAATCAAAACTACGGCTGCAGTATGAATTATTTCGAGAAGACAGTCCATTTTTTAGAGTAGGAGCCTGTTACAAAATACAAACATATATTTTGCGGTCAATGTTGATGGCATTTTACTATATTGTTATTTTATAGGTATTTATAATATCTATTAAATGTGACAGATGCAGACCACAAGACTTGCCGTATGAATAAATGAAAGTATGAGATAGCCCAACTGTCAGAAAAGACATAAATGGGCACAATATTCATTTGAATATAATTTGGAGTAATTTAATTAAATATTGTGTTAAGAGTTTGGTTTCACAACATTTTGAACTCAATGAATACACATATATATATATATATATAAATAAATAAATAAATAAATATGTATTCATTGTATTCATGAAAATATATATAATGTATTCATTGTGTTCAAAATGTTGTGAAACCAATCTATTAACACAATATTTAATCAAATTTAATCAAATATTAATATTAATTAATTAAATATTGTTATTAATCAATTAAATATTGTTATTAATTAATTATTAAATTATCAAATATCAAATTATCAATTATTATTATTAATTAATTAACTATCAAATATTAATTTTAAGGGTAAAGTTTGAACCCGGATAGAGTGAATATTGTCCAGTTAATGTTGACGTTATCCAAAATATATTGATAATGTTGAGTGAGAAGTGATTAAATAATGTTTTTCGAAGTTTATTCAAACAATATTGACATTATCCACCTAAACTTGGATATTTGCAATTTCTATGGTTTATTCTAGGTTAGTTAGATTAAAAGTTTGTACAATGATACTATATCTCTATCATTTTAGACTCAGTAGTCAATATCTACCTTTTTTATTGGTCTATATTTATAAATGACGAATTTAATAGCAATGTGATAACCTGAAGATGTGCAAACTATAATAAAATGTCAAACATTTTAACCGGAAGTCTAAATTTTAATACAAATCATGACCATTCATGACCCAATATCAATTTTTTTTGGGTCCAAATATACAAATGAGGACTTTAATTCCTTAAAAATAAAATTATAAAATTTAAAACCGGGAGTCAAAAAATGTTTTACTTAAGTATAACTCAATTTTTGCTCGGGTTTGCTAGTGTATATTATTTTGTTTCACATATATGAGTTATAAGTAAATAGCTCCAATTTTAAACAATGGAATGAGAAAGTTCGTGCAGAGTTAGGTTAGGTCAGGTTAATCTAGGTTAGGTTAGTGAAAAGTAAAGCATAAAATGAGGTATTTTGAAAGTTAGTGCAATGCTATCATCCAATTTCGAAATATTGTTTCAAAATAAAATCTACATTGAAACGTGCTTAGTTTTACAAATATTATTTCTTGTTATCCAAGCCTTGCTGGATAGTGTCGATATTATCTGATAGTGTCATAAATGAGATATATTACTTTCTATTTCTGGCTTCATCCACTGCACTTGGATAAAGCTGACCTCTCCCGGCTAATCTCAACACTATCCAGATTTTGTACACTACCCGTAGCATATATGTATATAATATATAAAACATTACGGTATCTAATTTGGTGTCTAAATATGTACAAAAAAATGGGTTTTATTAGCTTCATAAAACAATTACCATAAAATAAACTAAATGAAAATTTTACTCGGCTTTGCAAACAACTGCAGCTACTTTGGTACCCGCCCTCGGTGGCGTAGTTGGCTAACGCGCCAGTCGTGTTGAGCCAGACCACCGAGGACGGGGAGATCGAGGTTCGAATCTCGGTCGGGTGAACTGGGGGGTGGTTTTTCATAAATGGTTTCCCACTCTCCCTCCACGCTAATGCGGGTTCACTTCCTCTAAATTCAACCTTCCCAATTCCTAATCCATTAGTGTAATTAGTACTTAAGCGTATAACCCGAACGGGTAGTAAGACGCGGTGCTAAAATTAATTAATTAATTAGCTACTTTGGTTCACGTAGTATCAACCTCCCCGGGAAAGACATCACTGATATGAGTTACTGAGCACTTCAATTATGTTAGAGCACCCTAAAAAAAAGGTTCTCCAAATCCCACTGACCAAAATCATACCATGGATCTACCTTCACTCTAAACAAGTAACTCTGTATCACCCACTTCAATGGCCACGTGGTCTAACGTGCTACTCTCACAATAGATTAAACCGCAATGATGCTGGAGTCACGATCAACTTAACGTAACGTTCACTTAAAGTTAACATAACGTATGTGTGATCACGATTCACGTAACTTAACGTAACAACTCAAGCCAAACATATTAATTCTCGATTATAATCTGTGATTTGTACTATTTGTAAAGTGATGATCTTGTGAGTGTTTACAATTTTCAATCGATATTAATAAATATCTATTACAAAACTTTTTTGATAAATTTAGCTTTCATATTTTAGTTTAATTATTTTGTTTCAATGTCTGATGACAAGAACTTAAGCTAAAGAGTAAACCTTAGTCATAAAACCAACAAATGAATGACTAAATATCCCTGATGACGTCACTCGCATAATGATTGGCTGGCTAGATCACGTGATAACCCTTCAAGTAACGTTCACTTAACGTGAAATACCTCCCAGGACATTTCTTACGTTAAATTAACTTCATCGTGATCGCTTCCATTTAAACACACGAGGAGGTCCTTTACGTTAAGTTACGTTAAGTTAACTTTAAGTTAACGTTAAGTTGATCGTGACCCCGGCATGACGGGGAGATCGAGGTTCAAATCTTGGTCGGGTGTACTGAAATTGTTTTTTTTTTTTACAAAATTGTTTTCCATTTTACTTTCACGCAAATGCGGGTACACTTTCATCTCAATATAGCCTTCCTCATCACTAAAACCACTAGCGCAATTAGTGCATAAGCGTATAACCCGAACAGGTAGTAAGAAGCTGTGGTAATTAAATACAACTCTAGGAACCCTTAATTAAAGACGGAAGCCAGTTTCTCTCGTGTCCATGGGGTGGGCAATCTTATAGGACTGGCTGATCCCATAAACTAGTTTGGGGCACTATCGCTAGGAGAAGCTTGCAATGACGTCGCAGAGGGGTGCGCATGCACATAAAATGGGGGTTCATTTTTATTTATTTAATATAATAACATATTAGTAATATAGATAAATATGTTAAAATTGATTTATTAATTTAATTATAAGAGTTTATATTGAATATATTACTTATTTAAAGTCGTTTCTATTTTAACAGTTTAAATATATTAATATAAAATTTATTATAATATAATAAACTATTTATTAGTTAATTACGTTAAAAAAAATTAAATTGAAATGATTATTTAAATATAGAAAAGGAAGAGTAAAGTCTATGTAAAATTCGTCATTTCTGTTTTTTGTTAGCAATTTGTCGTTTATTGTAAAGAAGGAGTTTAACTAGAGTTTACATTTTTATAACATAGGTTATTTATAAAATGATTAGTTTTGTTATATTATTGACTTTGTTGATGTGTTCCAAGTGTAATGTCCTGCTCCGACTCTTTTAGTTCGTGGCACTAACGTCGCGAGCGCTAGCAATGTAGTTCCGTTTGCCAACACTAGAGTGGCGTTTCTATACTCATCTCTTTTCTATGCAAGTGACCGGTACGAGGAAAAGAAACTGCAGAAACTTCCCGTCGCAGGTCCCATTAACTCAAGTTGGAGAGTTCTAAAGGGGGTAGTTAAAGGGGGTAGTCGGGGAACCAAACTATAGGGAAAACTTTTAATGAAATGTCTCTTCTCCCCCACCCCTATTATATCGACCCCTCCCCTAAGGGGGGGTTGTTACAGTCATAACAGTTTATCCGACAGTCACGACATGGCGTGACTGGTAGGGGGAACACGGAATGTTCGTGATTAGAGGGCGTCGCGGTGCCACCACGTCCCCCACCCCCCTTCATACCAACACTTCAAAGAAGGGGTGTGAAAGTTGACAAACAGTTATTGTTTTAAGAAAGGACCGTGAGGGGAGGTGACTTAGATGAACAATTTCTTAGTTCAGGGGGAAAACAAGAGCTGCCATTTTGTTTGTTATGCTAAACATTGCCTTTATACAAAATTAAATCAAAATCATTGAGGCGGATTTAGAGAAAATTATACATATATTTTTTCCTTTCAGTAAACTACCTTTAACTTCATTGTTAGATAGCCCTATCTAGTTCTAAAACCGCCTCAGGGGAGCCTTATGTAGATCCTAAATACCAAGTTTTTATTCTATCGATAAAATGGTTTCGTCTCTAGGCCAAGATACAAGACAAACGGCATCGCGAAAACCCCCCCATTTTTTTTTCCAAGATCCATGAAAGGCCTAAATTTATCAAAACCTCAAATTTGATTTTTTTTTTATGAACACAATACTTCAAGGGACCAAGAAAAAGTACAGGTGTGCCTAGATTTTCTAAAATTTCCTTCATTTTGTGTTTATAATGCATTACTCCCATTCAATTGTCGAGAAGTAATTGAAAACTAATTGATTCACTTCTTTTAAAACACAACAAAACAAATTTAGCTATTTTTATTATATTCTCTTTGTAGAACTCTTTTTAAGAGCTAATGTTGTTATGACATATTATATTCTCTTTGTAGAACTATTTTTAAGAGCTAATGTTGTTATGACATATTATATTCTCTTTGTAGAACTATTTTTAAGAGCTAATGTTATAACATATATTTTCTCTTTGTAGAACTCTTTTTAAGAGCTAATGTTGTTATGACATATTATATTCTCTTTGTAGAACTCTTTTTAAGAGCTAATGTTGTTATGACATTATATTCTCTTTGTAGAACTTTCTTTAAGAGCTAATGTTGTTATGACATTATATTCTCTTCGTAGAACTCTTTTTAAGAGCTAATGTTGCTATATTCTCTTTAAATAACACTTTTTAAGAGCTAATAATGTATACAGTAACCCCATGGCTTCTTTGGTGCTGACTGACAGCTCACAGCTGACTTCTGACAGTCAACATTTAGGTATATACCTAAATGTTGACTGTCAGAAGTGACAGCTGCTAAACACATGTTTTTGCAGATCATTTGGTTCGGCGTAGGGATACATAATTTGGTCCGGTAGCTTTTCAAAGCCATCAGCTGTCAGTCAGCACCAAAGAAGTCATGGGGCTACTGTACATGTATTCAAACCCTTTATGCTAAGAGCCCTCTTAAAGCCAATGTTTACACCTTGTTTTTTACTTCCAGGCAAATGATATAAAAAAAAGTCGAAAGATCTATTATCATTAAAATGTTCACGAAGGCAAAGGCGTGGTGGACAAATTAAAATTGACAAAACTAAACTTTCTAAACAGCCAATATTTTCTAGTTTTCAACTGTTACAATATTTTTTTAAACTTAATAAACATTTTAAATCAAGTTTAGACTATTTACACCCCCCTTTTTTTTAACTGTTCAAGATTTTAAATGTAAATTATTCTATTGTTTTAATATATATTCATTAATATATTGCATTAATTTTTATTACTATAGCATTTGTGGTTTTTTTAATCCCATTTATTGTCAAAAAATCGAGAAATTACAAATTTTCAAAGGAGAGATTTGGAACACTTTAAGTCCTTCAAAAGGGTTATTAATTATTTTGATTACAAAAATTATAGCCGCAAAAACCACTTAAATTCATTGATCCTCTGTTGGAATGGTCCTACAGCTCCCAAATGTTGGTTCTTTATCCTCCTCCCAAGCAAATGCCGGTGTATCATTACTAAATTACCTTCATTGTACCTGCACCAAGTCCTGTGTGTACTCGTGGAGGTAGAAGGGGGACGATTAGGATAGGATTTAGAGTAAGTGAACCAGCGTTTGTATGGAGCGAGATTGAAAAACCTTTTGGGAGGAGAGGGGGACCTCCCATGGTACACCCGGCTGAAATATGAGGGACTGACGCTTTAGTCCACATGACCACAAATGTGGTTAAGAGGACTATAATTCAAATGAGATAGAAATAGACAAAGTACGGAGAGAGAGAAAAGGATGAAGAGAGAGGGAAATAAAAGGATGAAGAAAGAGATAAATAAAAGGATGAAGAAAGAGAGATAGAAAAGGATGAAGAAAGAGAGATAGAAAAGGGTGAAGAAAGAGAGAAATAAAAGAATGAAGAGAGAGAAATAAAAGGATGAAGAAAGAGAGCAAGAGAAAGAAAAGGATGAAGAAAGAGAGATAGAAAAGGGTGAAGAAAGAGAGAAATAAAAGAATGAAGAGAGCAGGAAATAAAACGATGAAGAAAGATAGAGAGAGAAAGAAAAGGATGAAGAAAAAGAGATAGAAAAGGATGAAGAAAGAGAGAAAGAAAAAGTTGAAAAAATAAATAAATAAAGCGATGGAGAGAGAGAGAGAGAGAAAAGAGTGGAGAAAAAGAGAGAGGACAAAGAGAGAGAGAAAAAAGGACAAAAAGAGAAAGTGAGGCCAAATAGGGAGACAGAGAAAATAACAAATAGAAAAGAAAGAAAAGGACGAATAGTGAGAGAGAGGACAGACAGATACTCTGAGTGAGACAGATAGAGTAAGAGAGAGATACCTTGTGAGGCCGTCCTGCTGTGGAGTCTGGCCGCCGCCGAACGGACCCCCTCCACGTTGTCGGAGGGCTTGGAGGCAAACTGCCTCAGACGGTCTATCAGGTTCTCATTGAGGCTATCGTCCGACATACCGGCGGAGCGGATCTACCACGGCCTCCCGGGACAGGTTCCTAAACAGGTCAACATGTCATCTTTTTACTGTCTGATATTTTTATTGGTCATTCTTTGGGCTCTGGTTTGCCGTTTTGAAGTTATTTTTATTTGGTTCATGTATTTTTTATAGTCATTTAAACCGGGGAGTCAAACTGGAACCAGAAAAGAATAGACAAAATTATGCCATTTTTTATATAACCAGGACAGGAATCCTAAAATAAACAAATTGCCTAGGAACCAAAATTGGACGCACACGTAGTAATAATATTATGAACATTTCATTGTTATTTATTTATATTATAATATATATTTATAACATATTTATAATATTAATGTATTCATATAAATTATATTATATTTATTATTATATTATAGGCCTATTTATATTCTATTAATATATTATTACAAATATTATAAATATGTTATGAATGTAATTATACATATTATAAAAATGTTATAAATATTAAACATATTAATAACAATGAAATTTTTATAATAATATAGTTATTATTATTATTATTAAATTAATAATATTGTCCTCAATCCTGGCGAGTACCACCGGTGACCCAAAGCCCTGCTCTGATAAGCGAGACTTGAGAACAAGTGGTCGCCGGGAGGCTCCCCCCCCCAATGGAGTAGTGTCTCCCGCACGTATTTCTATAAACTCTTATTCGGTTTACATTTTAAATTCCCCATAATAGTCAATATATGTTCTGTTCCCAAGTTTCGGTAGAGTCCTCGCGATATGAGACAACCCGCCCCTACAGCTCAACATCATCTGGTGCGACCAATTGTTCGGTACATTATAGAATTTGATCACATGTCTCCTTCATTTCAAAACTTTCGTTCAAGCCTACGTTTAACATACAATTTATTATGCTACCTTTTGCACGGTCAAAATACCGCACTCATTAGAATCAACCATTGGGCGGGTACGACCTCATAGTAAGAATCAACAAGACATGTTTTTGTTAAACCGGACTAATATACATTATTATTTGCCTAGTTCCTTTATTAAACTTACCAAACAGTAAGATATATACATTTTTATTATTTTAATACCTTTGCCTTAGATTAGTATGTTTATTTAAAACTAACATAACAGTGTTGAAACTAAGTGACTGAAATAACGGGTCTAGTTAACTTGTTGTGATAAGTTAGTAAACATAGGGAAAGAACGCTGACAACTCATAACAACTTGTCCATGTCCTGCTCGGAAACTGGGCCGAATTAAGCTATAAAGGGTGGTGTTTTAAGAGTTATCGAAGATGTTAGATTAAGATCTATTCAGAGGCGGTAGGTCTGCCCGTTATCTGGGCCACGTGGATTAGAACATGGGCTACTTGTGCTAGAGGGCAACCGTTGTGCCCAGGGTACAAGGTTCGAGTCTGGAAGTGGGGTCACGAGTCTGTCAGTTGAGCCAGTAAAATATTCCTCACTAAGCCAGTTCTCTCACAAGCGCATACATCAAAGTTTACATATCTTTTTGTAACATATTTTAACATTACATTTTTGTATTAACTCTTAGTGCTACTAATAAACCATAAAAACAAAGCCATCATTTTAGTTACGAGCTCACACATCTAATTTCCCCACTTCCCCGCAAGCTATCCTGACAGATCCGGACCACGGAAAGGAGGGTGATGATATTATACTAATTAAATCATTATTTTAAATTATTTTATATACATAAATTATTGTAATATAAAATTAAATCAATAAAAATAATACACAATAACCATAAATAAAAGCTAAACCCTTATTTATTTATATATATATATAAATAAATAAAAGCTAAACCCTTATTTATTTATTTATATATATATAGCTAAACCCTTATTTATTTATATATATATATATAAGGGTTTAGCTTTTATTTATGGTTATATACTGAATTACATTCACTTCTTAAAAATGCATCTTGCGTCTTTGATACCACTTTAAAATTCTTTATGTGAGCCACTTTTTGTACCTTACAAAATAGATTAAAATTTAAAATTACCACTTTAAAGTATATACAAAAAATTAGGCAATCCCAATTTTCTTGTCAAATTAAGAGCCACATAAAAAACCGCACTTTGATGAGATTTATGTTTCTGCAGCAAGATAACATTAATAAGAACAATACCCACTTCGGTGGCCGCATGGTCTAAGGCGCTACTCTCACAATAAACTAGAGTGCTTATACCAAGAAGATCATGGTTCGATCCCACTCGGGTGAATTGAGGGTGGTTTTCCCTGAATGGATTTCTCACTCTCATTCCACGCAAACGCGGGTGCACTTAATCTAAATTCAACCCTCATAACCCCTGACTCATTAGCTTAATTACTGCATAAGCGTATAACCCGAACGGGTAGTAAGACGCGGTGCTAAGCGTAGAAATTTTAAAATTATAATAAATAATGTTGATGGTACATACCGCGGTGAGCGAACACCAAGATAACACCGCTTTTATGAGACGAACCAACAGTCAGTCATCTGTCAGATGAGGCCAACCCCTCCTCCCCTCACCCTCCAACAGACAGAACAGCTGTTACGACTGGCCCGCGCCGACAAACACCCGCTGTTTAAATAGCTCTCTCGCCGTAGTTGTGTCCCCGACCCACCAGATGCCACCAGGAGGGGGGACCCCCCACCCCTCTGTGACACTTGTTGCCAAGAATTGATCGCAAGGCAACTTGCACCAGAAAATGTGAGATAAGTCGGCGCAACAGTGGCACAACTCACAAAATTACCATCTCTCCGGGGTTTTTTACGCTTATTTACTATTCAAGCTAATGGGTTAGAGATTAGGAAGGTTATATTCATTGGAAATGTACCCGCATTTACGTGGAAGAAGAAGAATGGAATAACCATCCTGAATGCACCCGGTTGAGATTCAAACCTCAATCTCCCCATCTAGTCTACTGCGAGAGTAAAGCTTTTAGACCGTGCGGCCACCGAAACTGGTTTGATACAATAATTGGTTATAAAAGACAAAATATTCTGTAGATTGAAAAATGGCACTTGAACACAGGAATCGAACCCGGGACCTTTGGCTCAGTACGCCAATGCTCTTAACGCTTGAGCTATCCAGGAATCGTCCCGTGCCCAAGTTCATTCTTCACTTATATTTCAAGGCAGAGTCCATTATTCAATTTAAAGAATATGTTATCTATACTCCATTCACGGTAGGAATTACTCTCTGAAAGGTCTTTTTTCCTACCAATATCCAATACTATATAATAGCTTTATGGTAGGGAAAAAGGCCTTTCAGAAAACAATTCCTACGGTGAACAGACTTTATGCAACTGTTACTGTCAAATATAATAGCTTTTCTACCTAAGAGCGTGCATCACGTGCCAATCAACTCTGTGGTACAGTCGGCTAGAAATCGTAAATTTACACGAAAATTATCGCACGTGGATGGATCATTTCTGATTGAACATTAATGGAGATAAAGAGTTGATAGAAGTTCCTAATACTGAACATTGTTAAAATATTAAATAATATTTGGATAAAAACTGCATTAAAAAGGCCGTTTTCTGACCATTTTCAAGGCCGTAGCCAGCCAATAATTTCACGGGGGGTTTGGTGGGCACATCCTCCAATTGTCGGAGGCTAGAAAAAATTCTAAATGCTAAACAGTTCTAGAATCTATCTGAAGTGTTTTTATATGGCAACATAACCCCCTAACTACCAGAGGCTAAGAAAAATCTATATATTTAAACTCCTCTAGAAGCTATCTGAAGTGTTTATTATGGCAACATAGCCCTCTAACTGCCGGAGGCTAGACAAAATTCTAAATATTAAACACCTCTAGAAGCTCTCTGAAGTGCTTTTTATGGTAACACAGCCCCTTAATTTGTATTTGTA
>CABFWB010003536.1:59166-77265 GCA_902151455.1 Timema bartmani | reverse complement strand
AAATCACTTAAGATTAACTAATAAACAAAAAGCCTTTTGAATAACCAATATATTGAAACTGATAGATATATTTAATAAAACATCGTAATACATCGTTTGGCGTTGTTTAAAAATGTCCCCTACAAATTTCGTTAAAATTGGTCCACGAATTGTTCAGAAGGCCTTATGAGATGGGGGTCTAAGAGGTACATCGTACCCGGGCGTCTTAAAGGGGGCTGGGAATTTCCTGGAATCTCAGAAAATGTTTGCATATATTGAAGACTAGCAGTCACATTTCCACTACTACTAAATTATTAGAAGAGGTATACTTTTTTTGGTTTTATTGTGTTTTCCTTTCTTTTTTTTTAATATAAAATTATATATTAAATATATTTTTTATTTTATTTTTTTCAGATAATATATCTATTTTTTTTAGACAGGATTGACGGAAAATGGAAGAAGGCCCGAAAAAAACGCCGCACCCCCTGATAAAATTCCTGTCAGAGGCTGTTGGACAGTTATTGCGTAGCAGTGATCCGGACAGACACAATGGCAAATGTTCAATTTAAAACAGAACCTCTCCTTCGGTCTGTCAATTGAGTACTAGTAGTCAACAATGACAAAAGGCTCATTGCATTCATCTTTCAGCTGTCAAAATAAAAGCTTGGTTCATGTACAAATAATAATAATAATAATAATAATATTTCGTCTTGTACGAAAGAAACACTATATTATTATATTAAAACTCTAAAAGTACTAACGTGATAGGTAATACTAGACAATCATATATGTGGTGACAGCGTACTTTAACGGGGAATAATAATTAAACTATGTCGATTCATTTTTATGATTAACAAAACACTTTAAACAAAATTAAACACGTCTTTGCCAATTTTTAAAAGATAGTATTAATCTTATAACATAATACAGTTGAGTACTTTTGAAGGTTGAATCTTATTACAGTGTAAATTTACAATACGATATTTTACAATAAAATTTACAATTTTAATATCAATGTTACAATGTTATTTATAAAATTGGACTGTATATTGGAATGTAGACCACAAGAATGATTCTATTCAAATATTTTTGTTGACTGTTGCTATACAGACGATAGAAGAGATAAGCACGTGACTAATCTATTGCCGCGCTAACGGAAAAATACGGAACAACAATCAGACATTCAAATATAGCCTCGATATAAGAAACTTGTACATTCCAATTTTTAATTAGAAAATAAATTACTTTTTATTTTAAAATGGTGGTTTATCTTCCGGTATTTTATTAACATTTGAATTTCGTATGATTGGTTGTTTGAAAATTGGTTTTTTATAAAGTGGTTTAAAATACATTTATTTACGGTCAATTTAGTTTTAATAATTGAAATTCAAAATAACTGAGTGCAACGTCACGATTTTGAAATGTATAATATAGTTCAATCTTCATAGGAAGGGCCTTATCTGACAACTAAAATTAGCTAGATCTACTTTCATGTATTCATACGTCAAGCCATGTGATCTGCAGCTGTGATTTTTGATAAATATTATTAATAAAATAGTAATATTTATATAGTAAAATTTTATCAATTTTAAGCGCGAAAAAAAAATTGTTTTCATTTCTTTCCTATAAAAATTAAACTGTACTGAACTAATATTGGCGGATGTGTGAAGAGCTTAAGTGCTGGTGGTGGTAAACTATAGCGAAATTCGAATATCCCCATTATTCAGTACAATAAATAAATAAAGAATATTTTTGAAATTTCTTTGCATCAGCATAGGTAATATTGATTTAGAAGAGATAAGCACGTGACTAATCTATTGCCGCGCTAACGGAAAAATACGGAACAACAATCAGACATTCAAATATAGCCACGATATGATAAGAAACTTGTACATTCCAATTTTTAATTAGAAAATAAATTACTTGTTATTTTAAAATGATGGTTTATCTTCCGGTGTTTTATTAACATTTGAATTTCGTATGATTGGTTGTTTGAAAATTGGTTTTTTATAAAGTGGTTTAAAATATATTTGTTTTCGGTCAATGTACTTTTAATAATTGAAATCCAAAATAACTGAGAGAGTTCAGTTAGTGCAACATCACGATTTTGAAATGTATAATATAGTCCAATCTTCATAGGAAGGGCCTTATCTGACAACTAAAATCAGCTAGATCTACTTTCATGTATTCATACGTCAAGCCATGTGATCTGCAGCTGTGACTTTTGATAAATATTATTAATAAAATAGTAATATTTATATAGTAAAATTTTATCAATTTTAAGCGCGAAAAAAAAAATTGTTTTCATTTCTTTCCTATAAAAATTAAACTGTACTGAACTAATATCGGCGGATGTGTGAAGAGCTTAAGTGCTGGTGGTGGTAAACTATAGCGAAATTCATAATATCCCCATTATTCAGTACAATAAATAAATAAAGAATATTTTTGAAATTTCTTTGCATCAGCATAGGTAATATTGATTTAAAACTTATTATTAAGCACAAATATAATAGATTTTTACAAATTGTTTTGCAATCTCTCAAGATATTTGGTGCGACGCCTCTGCTAGAGGTCAATTGGTAAACATTTAGCCTACAGTGGACTGATTGGCCATTGCTATCAGCTGTTTAACTTGCTTTTAGATTATCTTATAGCTTCGACAAGTGTAAGCAAACAAAATGATAACACTCCAGAGAAGTGCGTTGTATATTTTGAAACCTGTCCACTGTACAGTCCAATTTCATATGAAAGGCCTTTTAGAAAATACTCTAGTAATAGATCGAACTGATGTTGACAAGACAGATTAGGGTCCGAATCCCGGTAGAATGTACTATTATTATTATTAGCACCGCGTCTTACTACCCGTTCGGGTTGTACGCACTTACGCTAATGTGTAATGGTAGGGTGNATTAGGGTCCGAATCCCGGTAGAATGTACTATTATTATTATTAGCACCGCGTCTTACTACCCGTTCGGGTTGTACGCACTTACGCTAATGTGTAATGGTAGGGTGATTGTGAGATGAAATGGAGGACCTACAGTTTAACGTGGAATCCGAACCACAGTGAAGGCCTGGCATTCCTCACATTCACAAGTTGTGATTAATACACGTCTTGTCAGAGGTGTAGAATGTACTGTCGGGTTGTTTTTACATAAATGGTTTCCCACGCCACATCCACACAAATGCGAAAGTGCAGAAAGAAAAAAAAAACATTATTTGTAGATTTCTCAATATTCTCGAAAGAATAATCTTTCTTGGATTATTCTCGTTCACTTGTACTTCAGCCGTCAGAATTATCGGCTTGACTCGTCAACACGGATCATTTGTCATTGTTTTGGCTTTGATAAGTTGGGTTTAATTGATTAAAAAAAGTTTGCTAATTAAAGGACGGGTTTTGGACTAAAATTACTAGCATTTAATTGTTTTTTTTTGTTGAAATTATTTTGTTTCAGGTTTGACTAAAGGGGAGGCCATCATCGCCAGCTGTGACCCGGCAGACTCGCATTTCATGAGAGATTTCGAGGTTAGAGAACTACTCCAACAATTGAATGGCTTGGGGCAATAATGTGCTATGTCACAACAATTATAACAATAATAATTATTATTTTTCATCGCCACGTCTTATTATACGTAAGGGTTGGAATTTGAAGCCCTTGGGTTTTAGATGTGTTCGTTACCTCGTTCTGACTGCACTGACGCGGATGGGACAAGAAGTTTCCCGCCCCCGCCTGTGGGATGTTCCTCTTCCGGTAATCCTGGTAAAGTGTCTCCTCGTGGCGTCCCCCCGGGTAACGTCCGAAGGGCGGCTAAATCTCTGTCGAGGTCGTATGTGTGGGAGTGAATGGCGTCCGGTGGGCCTTCTACTCATCACACACTAAGCTGTTGATATCTGGTACCTTCTGTGAAAGCTGGTCAGGCCACCTCCACGAGATCCCGTCCCATCCCGTTGGACAACTTAGGAATCACCCTAAAAATTGCTTTTGACCTAAGGCTAGGTACCTGACCACCTTCGAGGGGTTAGCGTCCCAACGTGAGCGTCCAGCACTCACGGAAGGAGAAGCTAACTCCTCCCCACTGATGTAAGTTGCCAAAGGTGGAAAGGGGGGGGTGTTTCCCAGCTGTCCGGTGATTACAGAGATTGATGCTAACACTGGATCATAAGTCCCTAAACTGCTCGCTGCGCGCGTTTACGTGCGTGGCTACGCTCAGAAGGACATAGCTATGATGATAGAGGTATCTGTTCCTCAGACACTGGCTACCGGACCTTACATGGCAAGTGAGTTCCCGGTTTTAAAAGTCTGACTTATATAAGGTGGTTGTTTAGTGACGTAGCGGTGTCCTTAAACGTAAGAGTTGTACGCATGTACTAATTACATATGCTAACTACACAAGTTAAGTATGGAAAAGGTTATGTGACTCCCGGCTCTCCTACTTATTTGTGTCACAAGCGCTTGTGGGGTCTAAAGATTGTTCAAACAGTGTCGAGTTTGTCTCGCTCTTTGTTCACAAGGAAAGTGTGTTTTAGTGAAACTCGTTAGTTGTTTCTCAAGTACAATCTCAACAGATATGTGACTGTTATCACTGACATAGTTGCATATCTTTCCTTCACAATCTATAACAGAGTATAACATTGTGTGGGTGATAATAGTGAATTGAAGTGGTTCAAACAGGATCCTTTATCTGAGAGGGTGAGAGAGAGCAAGAGAGAATGCATGAGAGTGAAATAGAAAGCGCGAGCTCAAAAGATATAGCAAAAAGAAAGAGCGAGAACAAAAAAGAGTGTCAGGGAGAACACGATATAGAGCAAGAAGAGAGATCGTGAGAGAGAGCGAGAACAAAAGAGAGAGTGTGAGAAAGCATGATAGAGAGGGAGAAGGGAAAGGGGCTGGTAAATCCAGACCTAACGACTGATCTGAGCAGCCATTGCTTGTATGTTTCAGTCCCTGGGAGCGGAGATTACCACCGACAACACACTGGTGCCTCAGAAGTCCGAGGTTGTGATCCTGGCTGTGAAACCTCACATCATTCCCTCAGTACTCAAAGACATCCACCCGTTCGTGGGGGACAAGAATCTCATCCTATCCGTCGCCATGGGGATACCTCTCAAGGATATCGAGAAGGTTTGTTACAGAGCTTAGGGATATCGAGAAAGTTTGTCACAGAGCCTAGGGATACCTCTTAGGGATATCGAGAAGGTTTGTCACAGAGCCTAGGGATACCTCTTAGGGATATCGAGAAGGTTCGTTACAGAGCCTAGGGATATCGAGAAGGTTTGTTACAGAGCTTAGGGATATCGAGAAGGTTTGTTACAGAGCCTAGGGATATCGAGAAGGTTTGTTACAGAGCTTAGGGATATCAAGAAGGTTTGTTACAGAGCCTAGGGATATCGAGAAGGTTTGTTACAGAGCTTAGGGATATCGAGAAGGTTTGTTACAGAGCCTAGGGATATCGAGAAGGTTTGTTACAGAGCCTAGGGATATCGAGAAGGCTCGTTACAAAGCCTAGTGATGGATACCTCTCAAGGATATTGGGAAGGTTTGTTAGCTGTCACTTTTGATATAAAGTATAAATACCAATGACTTAATACTAATAATAAATAAAATAGATCAATGTTGATCTAAAGAAATATGCTTGTATTTTCTAGAACATTCTTCCCAAACCGTGATCTTCTGTACCCACACCAAAAATTGAAGTGTGTGGTATTTAAGGGGGGAGTAATTTTTTTCAAACAAAATTTGTAGCTCGGAAAGTGATCTGGAAACCACATTAAGATACATTTATAGTAGAAAAATGTAATCATTCAGAACAGCATTGATTTATTATTAACAAAATGCGGGAGTTAAAAGAAATTGAGGGTGAATATACCAATTGCAGGCCGAAAGAATATCATTTTAAGGTTTACTCTCTTAAAATAATATAAAAAAACAAATTCTGCGCAACCTCTTTAGTTTGTTAGTAACGGCACAAAACTTAACCTGAAAGATATTTCATTCTGATTTCTGATCAGGATGTTTTCCTCTGGTGAATGACATCCAATAGCTTCATCTCAACTAAAATAAATAAAATTAACCACACATAGATAGTAAAATGCTATAAACATGATTGCCAGCAAAGTGCCAAAGGTTCTTCATACGCAATAGATAATATAAACTAATCTTTGCTTAAAGTTAACGGCCTGTAACAAAAATTAAATATTTACATTATTATTTCAGCTTAACGTACTTGACAATGGCAATGTACAAATATAATATAATAATGTTGATTTGATCTTTATCAATCTCAGACTGTGTTCAAAACAATTATTTATCCTGTGCAATGGTTAGCGCGTCAAGTGGAATATCTTAAAGGAATCCAAGACTATTTTTTAAGTTTTCATCAACATCATGAACTGTTTCCAGCCTGTGAGAGGTTCAGTTTAGTAAAATGCCTCCACCTCCCTCTGTCCTTCATTCTTATCTTCTCACTAAATTTTAATTTTTATTTATTTGAGGTATTTAACATGTACTTTCTGATCCGGGTGATTACATCAGCACACTAGAATTTCTATGAGCGAGAGCGAAAGGGCCTATCAATTTTTCTGGAAAAGTCATTTTCACATAGGCCCACCTTCCACGGTTTTTTAACATGCCGCAATCGATGGCTTTACTTCCCCTCTGAAGGAATTTGTGCTACGGATTTTTATCGCTCAACAAAAATCTGTTGACCTTGGCTGGGTTTAAACCCAAGCTCATCGAATCATGAGGCGAGCACTTTACCCCAAGACCATTGAAGTCTACTTTCCTCTTCTTACTAAAACACTTGCTATGATCTCATCACATTTCTCTCTCCTTTGCAGCATGGTATCAAAGTTTTACACACAGATGTTTTTATAATTGGACTTGATATTAATTTATCATTTTCTAAGATAATATTACACCTGAATGGGTCTTGGAAAGACCAAAATGTATGTTTCATGGCTCCAAAGGGTATGGTCTGCGTTTTTGTGGAATCAGAGACAGACACATCATTCTGTTGAATTGTCTTTGAAGTAGAGAGGGTGCCAGTCCCCGAAAATTTGAGTTCAAATGAAGTTTTAGTAGTTGTTCAGACCAGAACCGTAAGAATGTTACAAAACTTGAAAATACTTGACCTAAGCTACTAAGAATTCTCGATTTTATCTTGAAGATCGTGAATTTAATTGATTTGATTCAAATGCTAAGTTATAATATTTCATAGTTAATAGCTTTTTTATTTTTTTATCTAAAAAATTTGACTCGTACAACTTGAATAAATTTAGTTAAAAAATTGTGTGGTTGTAACTTTATTCACAAAAAGTTTTTATTTAAAAAAAATCATATTTGTACTTATCAGCTTATGCATAGATAGATATCTATTACAAAAATTCAACTTTATTTCTGGTACAAATATTGCTAAATACTACTGAAGCTTGAAAACAAAAATCGATATTTTCATTCAAAATAAATTCAAAATCGAAGACTCTACTTTGAAGTAGTTTTTTAAAAAATAATTTTCGACATAATGCCCAACACACCCACAGTGCATGTCTGTATTGCTCCAGGGTCTACCGACAGGAACACGTGTAGTCCGCATAATGCCCAACACACCTGCAGTGGTGCGGAGCGCAGCCTCAGTCTATGTATGCGGCAATGCCACCAAGAGCAAGGACGAGGCTGTGACGGAGAAACTGCTACGCGCCATCGGGACGTGCGACAAGGTGGCAGAGTCCATGATGGATGCCATCACCGCACTCAGCGGGGCGGGGCCTGCATATGTGAGTGGTGTCTTTTAGAGCCACGCAGTTCAATCCTGGGACCTACTGACTTATTATGAGGCACTGCTGACAATCTGGGCTATTGGTTGGATTAAAACTGAGTTTGGAATAGTTTCTTTAATAGAGGAACCATAAGGGACAGTCTAAAGTCCAATTTTTGGTCAGAATATTAACATACTTTCATAGGAAGAACCTTATCTGACAGCTAGAAAAGGTTTTTTTTAATCACCGCGTTTTACTACCTGTTCATGTTATACACGTATATGATAATTACTCCAATGAGGTAGAGATGAGGAAGAAAGAATTTTAAAGGTAATATACCCACATTTGTGTGAAAGGCGAGTGGGAAACCATTTATGAAAAACCACCCTAAGTAGACCCGACCGGGATTCTAACCCCAATCTTCCCGTCATCAGCAGGCCAGTCCAACACGATACGAGAGTGACGCCTTTAGACTGTTTAGCCAATGAAGAGGGTAATTTAAAGATAAAACTTTGCGATGGGATCTCTTGTCAATGCCAACTATGTTGTTGACAGGCCTATATCATGGTGGAGGCGTTAGCAGACGGTGGCGTCAAGATGGGCCTGCCTCGCGACCTCTCGTACCGGCTGGCCGCCCAGACAGTCCTAGGAGCGGGACAAATGATCAGAGATACCAAGATACACCCGGGACAGCTCAAGGATGATGTTACGTCCCCTGGGGGTACACATCCTAATGTGTTAATTAGTACCATCTTTTGATTTAAGATTTGTTTTTTTCACCTCGTTAAGGTATCTATTTACCACCTCTTGTGTTCTTTGTGGTCAAGAGTCCCTGGCTACAGATATACAGATACAGGGTTCGATCCCTGGTGCTTTCAGAGTTTTTATGTGAATCTGTAGGTCTGGCACAAGGTCAACTCAGTCTCGTGAGGACAAATGAGGAGCTGATTGGATAAAAAAAAAAGCAGCAGCTCCGGTCTAGAAAACTGCCGACCACACGATACCCTCTATCCACAAATGTTGGCACTTTCATCATTAATAGCGGCAGCTGCTCAGTCGGTATAGCTCGCCTGCGGGCTTACACCATGAAGTCTTTTTTTAAAAGTTTCCGTTCAGGTTACATTAATTACACTGACTTAATAAGGATGAGGAAGGCATAATTTTATAGGAAATGTACCCAGATTTGTGTAGAGAGTGGGAAACCAATTAGGGGAAATCACCCTCAGAGCACCCGACCGGTATTTTTGAAACACAATCTCCCCATCATCGGCGGTCCAGTTTATTGCGAGAGTAGCGTGTTAAGACCATTCGGCCACCGAACCGGATTATAAGTTTAGTAAGTGCCAAATTACTGGTCTGAGGTCTAGTTGTTAAGTTTGTCCTAGTTACATTGGCGCTAAACCACCAATAAGAAGTTATTAAAGCTCTAAAACAAATTTCAACTTTAAAAACTTTTGAATAAACATATCTTTAATTTTTAGAATCTCGAATCTACTTAGGGATTCAAGGATTTCATTCCTAATTTATATCTATTATGAAAGAGTTTAAGTTTGCATTAAATCACAAGAATGATGCACTTTTAAGTACGTTCTGTTGTTGTGTAGGTTGCACTATAGCAGGTCTGCACTACTTGGAGAATCACGGCTTCAGAGCGGCATTGATTGGTGCTGTGGAACAGGCAACCAAGAGGGCCGAGGAGGTGTCCTTGGTACAGACCAGATGATCATCGGCGCGTCTGGTACACCCAAACTAAACATGCCACTCGTTGTGTGTGGATATTGTCATACGATTGGGTACACATTTCTCTAAAATTGTTAAATAACTTTATAGTTGTTACTAAGATTAAATTTATGTAATTAAAAATAAATATGGGAGAAATGCGGAAAATGAAGTAAAAATAAAAGTCAAACACAAAACAGACATTTAGAAATACATCAATATTGGATGCCATATGACATATTCCACCAGAGATAGTAGAATGAACAGAAAGTTGGCTTCAGTGGTGCCAGCATTGTTGTTGAAGAATGAGAACTTCCCTATTGGATAGTAAATTTCCTTGACATGATAAGGTCCTATGTCATGGCAGGGGTTTTGGTGATCCATTAGGGTTTGAATACGGACCATTTAACAAATATTTGTGTTGTGTTTTCAACCAATCTGAAAGTATAACCCCACCTGCCATGGCAGAGTATAAGGGGAATTTTAAATTACCAAGAAAAGTTTTCATCCTTCAATAACTAAGTTGGCAAAACTGAATCTAGCTTCCTGTTTAGTCTACTATCTCCCGAAGAAGATGCCATATGGCATTAAAATATTAAATTTATTTGGCATGCACTGTGGTGTCTGATGAAATATTAAGGATGTGCTTGTAAATATGTGTACTCTTTTCTTAAATTTATTTGATACAATTCTATCATATTTATTTTATTAATTTTTTTAACAGGCTTAGTGCACTTTATTTCTTACATAAGATTTAATCTAGTAACTAGGAATTATTTGTGTATTTTGTTAATAAATGATCTAATTTTATTAAAATCAACAATTTTCTTCTCACATCAATTTGCCTCATGGCCGAGTTTTATTTAAGAAATGTTATTGAAACCAAACTATTGATACACGTTTATATGGGACAGGGATAATTAAATGCATCAACATTCAAAGCGAGAACAAACAGGAAATTGTAATAGAAAGCCATTACCTCAGCCTTTCTGGTCTGAGTCGAGCATATCGTGGGGTGGACCAAACGGGGTAAGAAAGGAATATTTCTGAAAAATTTAAATCCCCGTTAATATTATTATTATCACCGCGTCTTACTACTCGTTCGGGTTATATTGCACTTACGCTAATGTGTAATGGTAGGGTGATTGTGAGATGAAATGGAAGACCTACAGTTTAACGTGGGATCCGAACCACAGTGGAGGCCTGGCATTCCACACATTTACAAGTTATGATTAACACGTGTCTTGTCAGAGGTGAAGGAAGGGTTTGGCAATCATATAAACTGTGCTGGGACCAAGGATTGAACCCCGGACCCTCAGCACAGAGGTCTCTTAAAAATCTTACTATTCAATAAAAAATCAAGAAGTCACTTTAATTTGCATAATTTCATGTTCTACAAAAAAAGCTATATATATATATATATATAAAAATTCTGTAAAATCAATAGGCCTTTTTAACAAGATAGGTATAAATAAATCTCCAAAAAAAACTTGGAGGAAATTATAGACAATTTCACAAAGATTAAATTATTGTAAGGGGGCCCATCCATTACTGCCTAGTTATGCCTCTGCTCAATGTATATCATTTATAATTTAATTTGGTTATGTAGTTTATTTATAATGTCAAAGTTTGATACTGAAAAACAATATAATCAAAATTCGACACCCTAGTTCAGTCGGTAGCGTGTCTGTCTACTGAACAAAGGGTCCCAGGTTCAATTCCCGGCATGGCCGAAAAATTTGTCATTGGTGAAATGTGAGTTTACCCTTGCACAGTGATGAATTACCAGTAGGGGACTGGATGTTGTGCCTGTCCCAGTCTTAAGTTAGATTATAAGTGATAAGAAGCTACGACAGGCCTAGCAAGCCGTTATTGGGAAATATATGGCTTGAATGAAAAATTGACCCAGGCCACAAGCTGGAAACGGTAATGGATTTAGATAATTTATAACCAAAACATTATTTGGGGGCCTAATTTCGGGTATTGAAGGTATTATAGATAATAAATCATCGGCTTGGTTTATAAATTTCTTTCCTTAGTGATTATCAGTTTTTTTCCTTTTTTTAATTTCTCAAATTTTCAAGATTCATTTTTAACTTTTGAGACTCGAGATATTTTCGAGTCACGCACATCCCTATATAAAGACATTTTATAAACAAGGGAAAGGAACGTATGGATAATACAGTAGAAATAAATAGTACCAAACATGTAGGACACAAATAACAATAAAAATAAAAACTTGGTCACAAATTTATTCCCCAATAAATTCGTTTTATATTTATCAAGAATCTATTGACTGGAGTCATGCATACATTATTACACTTTACATAACCATTTATTTATATATCATAAGTTGCAATTTACAGATAAGCTTGTGCATTCACTGATGTGTTTTTGAAAAATATAAAATATGACTAGGCTTATATTGCCGTTTATGCATTTTTTCCACAACAAAGAGAGGGAACATTTGATATATTGTATATAAATTAAAAGCGCAATTAAAATAAAACACTAAGAAAAAGTAATGCACAACAAATTAGAACATGGTCGTGCAGTTATAATAAAAATACATTTCTCGGGAGGAAAAACTAAATTATTTTTTTATACAAAAGACATGGGTGTTGATACACCAGCGAAGCAGTATTTTCTAACATACCGCAATATCAGCTAATAAGGTCGACTGGAGAACCAAGATACTCACTAAATGTATAAAGAAATATCACAACCTTGTACAAAACACGTGTTATGCAAGCGGTATAACCAACAAGTTTCAAAGAAATGTTACAGCAAAACAAATATATTTATATACACACAATTATACATATATATATATTATAATGGTATGAAATTTTGGTGCCAAGTGTCAATAAAAATATATATTATACATATCCAAACAAACTTTTCACATCATTTAACAATAAAGCATCAAAGGAAACAAGTCTGTGATGACCGCCCACCACAAGATAAGAGAGTTATCAACAATGTTTTATTGTTGATGTTGCAATAAAAAATATCAACATTGCACTACTTCTCACATGTGACAAGAGTCCTAATAAATAAACACAATACAGTTGGCAACCTTGGCCTGTCTCGACAAGTATTACCAGCTTCGGAACTGTAGATTCATACAGATTTCAAGATGTCCCCATTTCATTAGAACTGGACGATTATTAGTAGCAATTCATTACCAACAGGAAATTTGGGAATCATCAAAGCGTTTGTACTCTTGCACAGTCTTTACAAATCAAACCATTTTGAGCTTGTCCACTAGACTTGCGCTAAGATTAACATTTCAATACCAAATAAACCTGTCACTATAAAAAAGAAAATGTGCTTAATGACAAAACTATTTAAAAGCTATGGGTGTGCAAAGCTTTTTTTTTAAAGTACTTTCACTGAAAAAAATATATAAAGCTCAAATACACTGTTGTTTTGTCAATCAAATTATGACCCGTTCCGGTGGCTGAACAATCCAAGGCAGGGGTTACCGATTTAAAACTTTCCGAGCGCCACAATTGAATCTACGAGTTCATTCATAATCAACCAAGGGGTGGAAGGAAAGAGGACTCGCACGAATACACATGTTATTAAAAATGAATTGAATGAACATCGGCTGGATCATGGATTTTCTGTTTCTTGGCTAAAAGCATCAATTTTTACTACAGTAAATTACTTCCCCAAGAAACTTTGTGGGCTGCCAATAAAGGCATCGTGGGCCGCCCCTGGTCTAAGGCGTCACTCTCGAGACCTGCTGAAGAATGAGAGATTAGGGTTCAAATCTCAGTCGGGTCTACTGAAGATGGTGTTTCGCTACTCTACTTCCAAGCAAATGTGGCTACATTACCTCTAAAAGGCGTCCATCCTCATCCCTACTCTGTTAAAGTAATAATATGTGTGTTTAACCTGAAGTGGTAGTAAGACGCCACGGTAAAAAAAAAAATTTGTGTTCACACGACACAGATCTTTAGTACAGTAGAGTCTCGGAAACTCGACCTAATGTGGACCGAGATGGTGTTGAGTTGTTGAAATGTCGAGTTTTACGAATAAACTTGCTTAAGATGCATGTTTACTAAACAAGGATGAATCACAGTACAGTATCGAATATTATAGGTACAGTTGTATTGTACTCATAGATAATAAAGGTATAGAATGGTAACTCTCTGTAGTCTGACTAGGACAGGAATTTGAGCGCTAGGTGGACGTCAACTGAACTAATGCTATCAGCTTAGTGCAAAACTGTACCAAATACATTTGTAATTGGTTATATCTTGTATATCTTATATTAGATATAATTTTAGATCTCGGAACCTAATGCTCAATTGCAAAAGAGAGAAACAAATATATGAGGATATATACAATTCTTTGTGAAGTTAATGTAGGTTAATGTAGGCCAAGCCACTAAACATTATGTTTCAAATACTCTTTATTTATATGGCTTGAGTAGGTAATAGATCCACATTAACTAACAAGCCTACTAAATATGCTACAAGGTATTCAAAATAACTATTAAACATGATCGGTTCATGCCATTATTATGACTTATTTGTGTTAAGAACATATCAAAAACGCACAATACGTTCAAAGATAAACACAAATTTGTCAGCCAAAGCTTAACCCAACTTATGCTTGTAGCGTTCTCTATTGGTGACCGTGACATGGACAAATTTATAAATACACATTTTAAAAGCTATCAAACTTAATATAAAATGAAACAAACACATTAAATAATAGTGGCATATTTTAAATTTCAATTTTCACGGTTTTAAAGAAACTTATAGAAAAAAACAGCGAATGCAAATGAATTGAGATTTTAAATATAAAAAATTAAAGAAAACAATATCGTTTTTCTTCAACAGTAGCACTAATGCATTTGGCAGAGAAGTTAACACCGTTTCCCCATACCCCTATAGAGATCCCAGACCATGACTGTACTGTACTGTAGTATTGTACAGTACAGTAACAGTAATATACAGAAATACAGTAGTACATATAATATTGTATTTATTCGAATAACACGTTACTGAATTGGAAAACTAACAAACGAAGCACTTGTAAAAACACCACAGCACAACTGTTTTACTCGAGTTACACAAACAAACTGAGAGGTTATACAGTTGAATGACCTTGGATTGTGATGACTGGCGCCAACAACTGTGCGCACGTGCGCGTAGTGAGTTACACAGAATGTCGCGAGTTTCAGAGACCCTACTGTAATTTAATTCATAGTCTTGGGTGGAAATATATTTCAACATTTTCACAGTTAAAATACAATTCACCATTGGGAATAGTTCATATAGTTGATTTTTTTGTTGTTGTTAGCATCACATCTTGCTACCAGTTTGGGTTATAAACCTATGTTCTAGTTAAACTAATGTGTTAGGGATTAGGAATGTTGAATTTATAGGAAGTGTAGTCACATTTTCATAAAGGATGAGTGGAAAACTATTTTGGAAAAACCACCCTCAGTACACGACTAAGATTAAATCCTGATCGTCCCGTCTTCGGCAGTCTCGTCTCACATGGGAGTAGCGTGTGAGATTATGTGGCCACCAAAGCAGGTAGTTTGATTAGTCTTAATTTTGAACAAAAAAAGTAGACTTCGCACACCCCCCGCCCCCAATATATGATTTTTAAAAAAAAGCTATGTAAAGTAACAAAATGCAATATTAAGGTGATAAGGAAGAATGTATGTGTGTGTGAAGCTGTAAAATGTCAAAGTTGAAGGTCAAATCTTCTTTGCTTTGAGTTCCGACACCCATGGTAAACCTTGCTTCTTCAAAATGGTTGCAAGTAAAAAAGAAAGCTTCAATTTATTAGGAACATATTTGAGATCCCACTAAATATATGCCATATTTCAACATATCAATTTTTTTTAACAGCAAATGAACAGCATTTTAACGCAACTGGTGATTAAATGACATTTATAAGGTAAGCAGAGATAAATTCAAATATGTCAGCATAAAATAATATAGTGGGCTTTGTTTATTACTATAAAATAATATAGTGGGCTTTGTTTATTAATGTAAAATAATATAGTGGGCTTTGTTTATTACTATAAAATAATATAGTGGACTGTTTATTACCATAAAATAATATAGTGGGCTTTGTTTATTACCATAAAATAATATAGTGGGCTTTGTTTGTTACCATAAAATAATATAGTGGGCTTTGTTTATTACTATAAAATAATATAGTGGGCTTTGTTTATTACTATAAAATAATAGTGGACTTTGTTTATTACTATAAAATAATATAGTGGGCTTTGTTTATTACTACAAAATAATATAGTGGGCTTTGTTTTTTACTACAAAATAATATAGTGGGCTTTGTTTTTTTTCTCTCAACCTTTTTCTTTACCATGATGCACATCATGTATTATTTAAAAATTAAAATAAATCTTATTTGACAACAACACACATCTTAGACTTCGGCCTTAATTCACATATTTCAAGCTGCATATCTAAAAACCAACCTTTTCACATCCATGGAAGGAAGCCAAACTGAAGTGATAGTTTACTTAGACCTTGGTAGTTACAATGAAGAAAGAGGTTTATTGGTTTTCTACCTGCTGCCATTTCAGGTTGGCTTCCTGCCCTATAATAAAATAAACTTTTCAGTTATTCAAAGTGATTTAAGCGCACATTTTCATGAACAAGTAAAATAACAAAAAGAGTCCAAACCCAGAGAAGAATCGAAGATAAATAATAAAACATCATCATCATCATGATGAACTGTTTCCAGCCTGTGGCCGGGTCAGTTTAGTAAAATATCTCCATCTTCCTCTATTCTTCCACCATTCTTCTCCTCTCACTTGAACACTTTCTGTTATGTAACAAACCCATACATGAGAAAATATAGGAAAATAAAAAAACAGTTTGAAATAATTTTTGGATCACCTAATTCACAAACATTCCAACAACAAAAAGCCTCAATCTAATAAGACGTTTGAAATAAATCACCAAACTCTTTAGGATATTAGGAACATATCGCACAAGTTACAATCAAATTTACAAAATACTAATAGGTAAAAGTAAACAAATTAGTCGGTCACTAATCTTTTCACTTTTCCTAAATATCACATTTCAACAAAAGTCCTACCAACTGCACCAATAATTACCTACAATATATTAACAATAAGTTGAGGAATTTGATAACCTACTCCAATGATTAGGACTTTCCTTAATTCTGTTTAAGATACAGTTCTATTTACTAATTTGACTTGTTTATCAAATATATTTAATCAATGAGCGCAATACATATTATTTTGTCATCAAGAAAATCTGTAATTTCAAAAAGACACACACGAAAATGGTGCAAACAAATATACAGTTTAGTTTTATTTAGTATCATTAAATTAAGGGTGTGGATATAAGTAAAGTAGATGCAATATAATTAATGTAATGTGGTAATAGACAAAGTTAATGGTGGTAGAAATAGGTGCAATTTAAATTTAGACCGTGAATGTTAAAAGCACTTCTTTGAAATGAATATTTGGTTTTGATAAAACTACCATACACAAGTATTCATTCAACTCCCCTGTTTTGGTCTTTGTTGAGGTAAAGAATTTGTTTCCAAGATTAAGTGTTTAATTATATTAAATAGGAGGTTGAAAAACAATGTAAAATTTTTACAACCAGAATTAATACATCTTAACAGGAGTAGGAAATGAAAAGATTGTAAAGCTACACGTAAAAAGTGGTAATGAAAACAGAAAAATTGTGGAAACATGAATAATAGCAAATTTGCAACCTGAACATCCATGTTTTTTTTTCTATTTTTGTTTAAGGTAAGGTAATCTATAAGAATTTAAATATTAAAAACTTTATTTCGACCATCTCAAAAACATGGCAGATCCAAAAATTTAACAAAAGTACTTTGGGTGAAGAGGCATCTTTCCTCCGTTATTTCACTGTTCCTGAATAAAATAACCCATTTCCCGTTTTAGACAAACAAACGAATCATCTTGATTTCCTTGTTCCAAGCAATTTTATATCTTGACAGATATATATATATATTCAGTTTCATATGCCTCAAATTTCAGCATACACCAAGAGCATAAAAAGCCAGGGAAGGAATTGGGGTGGGGTGGGGGGTTTGCTTATACGTATTCTCAGACACCATTAATAAGATGTTAATCATTTTCAAGGACCGCAATTAATTTCTATGATTTCCAATGTCGGCAATAGAAAACATGTGTGCTATTCATTAATAATTCCAAGTAACTACAAAGATTCCGACTGCACATGATATGGAATGTAAAGCTTTCCATCGAGTGGCACCACAAAACCTCCCTCCTAAGCACGAGTGCCAACCCCAAACAAAACGTGTAGTTAAATCATACCAACACTTCGTACTTAAGAGAAACTGCACATTTATTAAACAACGGTCATGTGGCCGACACCAAGTGTGTGTGTATATAGCCGATTTAGTTTCATGATCAGGTTAAGTGTAAGCAAGTGCTGTACAGGGCGTACTTTGTATCCATAGTCACATATGCAGCAGAAACATGGACAATGAATGTAAGAGAGACAAGGAAAGCATGTTGGCTTTCCCCAGGAGAAACAGGAGTACATGAGATAGTAGAGGAAGCAAGGGTGAGATGGTATGGTCATGTAATGAGGATGTTGGAGTACATGAGATAGTAGAG
>CABFWB010003536.1:32363-59156 GCA_902151455.1 Timema bartmani | reverse complement strand
ACCCCCCCCCCCCCCCCCCCCAAAAAAAGAGATGGGAGGATCAGATAAAAGCAAGTATGAGAGTGAGAGGAGAAATAAAAGGAAAATAATGATGGACAGACAGAGGGAAGATGGAGGCATTTTGCTAAACAGGCCCGATAACAGGCTGGAAACGGGTTCACGATGATGATTTTAACGAAGCAACACTACCACAAGTGACCGAGATCTGTCAGAAAAAGCGGCGCAAGAGGAAACTCAAGTCTCTCACAGATTAACCAGGATACAAAACAAGTTTTAAAAATCTTTCGTCTTTCCATCTACTTGTGCAATGACAACTTTCTAAACACCACACATCATTATTACTTATTTCACTAAGACACTTCTTTTAAAATAGTAGCTTCCTCTTAAAGAGCTCTATATTAATTGGACAGATTTTCCTTCATCTCACATGTATTTATTACACACCAACGCCAAGATAAATATCAAAACAGTTTAGTGAAGTTATATTTAAGTGATCAAAGATTACACACAAAGTACCCCATTTTCAAAACCGCATCAAAGTAAACCGACATTCTAACCAGACAGAACATTTGAATTTAAAATTAACAGTCAACATTTCAAATTGTGCTGTTAAAGTGACAATTAAAAATACATTTTTTTGAGTTGCAGCGGTCTTTAAAGTGGGGTAAAATATATAGTGTATACGCAATACAAACTCTACACAAAGTATACTGTACTAAGCAAAATATGTATACATACATGTATAAATCTCAGCAAACTAAGTAGATGTGAACCCAGCTTTACTACACAGTAGCAGAATATTCCATTATTAACCAAGTTATCATCCATGGAATGGTGGAATGAATAATATAGCATCAGAGGGGGAAATATTTATATATGTACATTAAAAAAAATACTACAGTGCAATGTTTTTACAACTATTTCTGTAATATACAGAGGTGTCTCTTCGTACTTCCAGTTGTTTTTGCCTGCTCATAGTTACAGATCCTCATCAAATTAATCGCTACAGGCTTGAAAAACTATACATATAATTATTTATACCATCGCAAATTTTGTATTCAAATTTACAAATTACATTGTATTTTTTTATATTTTATATATATATGTTAAGTAATCAAAAAGTGTATATCTATTTATTTATACAAAACATAGAATTTATATTTGACCAATACATAATTATTATGTTTTAACTACCATGCATTCTCTTCAAGCATACGTACTGTAATGCAATTTTAAATAACTAAACACACACATTAAAAACGACAGATTATATCAGTCTTTCATGTTTCACTTGCTATTAGGTCATGGTTTGGATTTTTTTTTAAAGCTCCCTGGGGCGGTGTACACTTGTCATCCGTAGTAGATCCACGCACACACACATACGCGTAATCCGTCTCGCATACTGTATATTACTATCACATATGGCTCTGTTAAACACAAACTGGGAGAGTTTCCCCACACATTATTTCAACAAAACTGTCTCAATTTCAACTCGATTCAATGAAATGAAAATTCGTAGCAGACAATAATTTTCCAAGGAAAAAATAAATAAATTAAAGTGTTACTAATTAAGTAAGCCTGTGCCCATCCAAGATTTTCAATTTCTAATCGATTACAAATCTAATATCATGCTTTGAAATATTTTTTTTTAAGTATAATACAAATCAAATATGTTATAGTGAAAATATTTCAAATAAAATATTTTTATTGATGAGATTTCATATTGGGATCTAAACAAAATTAAAATAGCAGCCTCATAGAACTAACTGAAATCTTATTAGTTACATTTTAAATACATAGAAATGCTAGTTTCTAAATGTAGGGATGGGAGGGACCCTCGAGTTCTTAAGGATATTTGAGATTCGAGACTCAATTTTATTCTTCTTTCAATTTTTCAAGTGAAATTTGTTTTAGAGTGCCAATACTCTTTATTGGTGGTTCAGAACCAATTATGTTTAAAGGATGAACCTAACAATCAGACCCCAGACCAGTAATTTAACACTTAACTAAATGTATGAATGTTAATTGCTATAATGAACGGATTATAAGAAAAAATGTTTACATTTATTTACTATTTGTATTTTCTATTATATTATATTTCCTCTTATGTTCATAATCCCCCCCCCAGATTCGAGTTTGACCAAACACTGGTATTAGTATAGAGTGTAACTTTTAATATTCAAATTTCATAATTAAATTCAGTAGTTTACAAAATCTTGAATATATATTGGATTTGAAATTTCTAAAAAACTAGAATCTTTAAAACAATAAGATTCAGAATTTTGAATCAAATATGTTGGATTTGGTTTCGGAATAGAAATTTGGAAGTTTAGCAATGGCTTACTAATTAGTCAATTACATAATTGCAATAGCAAGTGAATAATAGTTTAAGTGGATTTTAAAAATTGCAGCACCAAACAGACAATAGACCAACCAAATACTTCAGAGAAGTTAAGGTAAAGCTTAGAGCGAGATTGCGTGATTTAAAATATTTTTGATATAAGGTAATAAGGGTGAGCAAAGGCTAATTTTTCGTTTAGTGAAGTCAAATAAGAGTTTTTTGAAAGAGCTTTGAAGCCATTCTTTATTTTGTTTTTAAAGTTAAGGTTTACAAAATATTTTAATCTAAGTCGAGGTTTTCAAAGCTTCGCACAGCTCTATAAAATAAGGTAGTGGGCACCCGACAGCTTTAATAAAGGGAAAATACGAGTTAATTTCCAGAAAATACACCAGCATTCTTCTAAAGAATGATAAATCATGCTGTGAAAAGATTAGGTACCTAAATGTCTCGCTTGGGAATCAAACGCCAGTCTTCCGAGACAAAGTCAGACATGTTAGTGTAGGCCTAAACTCGCCAGTTACGGCCTTTTAACAATTAAAAGAAAAATGACAAATTGTTAAGTTAACATTAAAATATTGGTAGGACTGTTTGGTTAGCCAGACGCATCGAGGGAAGTGTCCTTCCCTTACCAGATGATGGGGCATTTCTTTAAAACTCCCCCTTCTTATTTCATATCTTTAGATCACTCTTTTAAGAAGTTGTGTAGCGTGTTTCACACTCCCTCCTGATGAATTCCGATAGAATGAAACCTAGGTCGAGGGATTAGGCTGTAGCGATCCAGTGTCCAGTGGCAGAAATGTAAACTGTGAACTGTGTTGTTCTTTTCAATGTAAAAGCCATAATGTGTTTGTTCCTTTTATATGTTTTCTATCCACCTCTCCTGAAACTTCGTACAAACATGTGTAACAAAGTATCTTTATATTAGCTTGAGTTAAGTTGTATACGACTCAAAAAAGTAATAAAACATTTACAATTAAAATAAATACTACCAAATTTAATGATCCACGAAAACTGAACGGTAAAACTAAAATAATAGGGTTGGTATTATTTTAGTAATACAGAATGTCTCTGTATTTTCCAGGTTTCAAGGAAGGAATTTTTACTATTCTGGACCTTTTAGAGAGCATTATAGAGGAGAGAAATTTTCATTTCAAACTGACTTCTGTGAAGATGGGAAAACAGTATCTATAACAGGATGATACTATCTTACGCAACACAATGTTAAAGGGAAAGGGTGGATAAGATATATATTTGAATCTAAATGCTTATTCTCTTTTAAAGCATATTAATGTCCAGAGATTTTCAATATTCCAATGGGTTTTTTTTGGTAAAATTCCTTGTGTTTTCCAATTTTTTCTAAACACAAAAAGTTCCAGGTTTGTTTGGCTTTCCAGGGGCATGGCATTGTAAATTATAGTTTTTGAGAAGAATTATCGTGGAGCTAAACTGATTAGGATTAAAATTGGTTTGATGTTGATACAAGTTCACGGATTCCTGAAGGAGGACATTTGTGTCAATTGTGGGCCAAGTTTTTAAAGGCAAGTTTCAAATTAAGAATATGAAACTGTTAGTAATTAAATTTTTTGATCTCTTACCACAGGGCTCTTGTGAAAAACCAAATTCTACTGCCCACCTGCTTTGAAGCAATTTCACTCGTATTTCTTTTAAGATCAGATTTTGAAGTGAATAAAGATGAAACAATAAATAATGTTTTTACTATTTAACTTATTTTATATTAAAAAACTACATTCAATAATTATTTTTTTTAAATATAATAGATAAATATGCATTTTTAAAATGGTTCACCATATTATAAACATATTAGTAACAAATGTTCAAATAGAGAGAATAATGAAAAAAATTAGCAATTTTAAATTAAAATTTAAACTATTAAAAAAACCACTAAGAATCCAAATTGATTAAATTTTAATAAGTGAAGATGAGGTTGAATGGTGGAGAAACTAACAGCATGGAACTAGGATCTAAGAATCCAAATTGATTAAATTTTAATAAGTGAAGATGAGGTTGAATGATAGAGAAACTAACAGCACGGAACTAGGAAGAAAGAGGATTGTGGCAGGGGTGCTGTTTGTCACCCAGTCTGTTCAACTTGTATGGAGAGGGGCTGGTCAGAGAAGCCCTAGAAGTTCAAAAACTGAAGAACCACTGAAAATCAAGATTGGAAACCAGGAGTTGGAAAACATAGAGCAGTTCAAGTACCTGGGAAGTCTGCCGACAAAGGATGCCTACTGCACCAAGGAAAGTAGTTCGAGGATCGTCATGGCCAAGGAGGCTTCCAACAAGAAGAGGTTACTGCTGACCAGCAAGTTGAGTTTGGAACTGAGACTCTTAGGAAGAGCGAAAAGAAATTTTTGGAGAGCTTTGAAATATGTTGCTGGAGAAGACTTGAGAAGATGAAATATGTTGCTGGAGAAGACTTGAGAAGATCAGGTGGACAGACAGGGTGACAAATGAACAAGTCCTAAGAAGAGTGGGTAAGAAGAGAACCATTTTGGATGTGATTCTTCGGTACAAAGAAAACTGGATCGGACACATCCTTAGGAGAAACTGTCTTCTGCACGGCATCATAGAAGGAAAGGTTGAGGAAAAGAGTAGCTTAGGAAGGAGGAGGATTCAAATATTAGAGGACTTTAAGGAAAGAAGATGATTCTGGGAGCTCAAGGAAGAAGCAGAGGACAGGGTGTATTGGCAATCTAAGTTCACTGGCAAAAGCAATGGACCTGTCATAGGACAGAAGACCTAATAATATAATTTTTCTTTTCATGATCCTATATATTCACTAAAATTAGGTTTTTATTCAAATTATTTTTTGTGTAGTTAGCATAGAGTACAAATAAAGTATCATAAACAAAAGATATTACATTTTTTACACATTAAATCAAAAAGATGAGCTTTTCAGTACTCTATCATTTTGAGACCTATAATTTTATATTTTTGCATTTTTGACTGTACACTTCATATGGCATATCACACGCATGCAGAGAGAAGTGTCATTCGTAAACAAACATAAAAAAAAAATTCAAATGGAAAACAATCGGCAAAGATTGTAAGCAACAAGAAAAATAAATATACAAAATTTCAGGATTTGTTGAGCATTATTTACATGGAATACAATAGTAGGAAAAACAATTACTAGATTGAAACGGTAAAAATGTTGTAATTGAGAAGCCTTATATGGTTTCATAAAACAACAATGTATTCACACTCACATCTGATTCTAGAAACTATAGATAAAAACACTAAAGAATTAAAATAATATATCAAATACATTTTCAATAATTGAAAAACTTGCACTATACAAAATAAAATAAAATATAACTTATCCATACTTAATATCACAATAGCAACGACGACTCCCCCCTCCCCCCAAAACAACAACAGAACCCAATGACATATCTTGTTAGAGCCAGAACTGGTTTCGACAATTCGGTCCCCCCCCCTAAAACATCTCATTTAATACTGGTTCCTCATTTCAAACCGGTTTGAAACATTCTTTACCAATAATACCAACATTTAAAATATCCACTGACGTCTTTCTACATTAATAACCTCGCGACGGCTGCTATTTTTACACAAAACAAAAATTGACTATTACTTTTGATGCGACTTAAAGAAATGTCCTGGCGGTAGACAACAAATGATAGGTCCTGGTGGGAGAGTTGGTTTGTTTGTCGAGTGTCTGTCGAGGGGTATACGCTGGACCAGTCAAACAGCACATGTGTGTATGTCATGAAATGCTTCTAACAGACTGAAGACAGGAACCTGAAATGAGAAGTTCAATAACTATAATAGTGTTCTTTCTCCACAAGAACTTTTTACAGCAGGTGGAGCAACGGGAATACTTTGCAATATTTGATGGTGTTTTTACTTTTTATTTTTCAAAAATGGTTAAATTTATTTTGTATAAAATGTTTAAAATGTAGTTGTTGGCAAAATGCAGAAAATACAAAAAAACAAAAAAAAAAACCTTTTCAAACTCTCGCTCAAATTTTCTGGCCTTGTCGTTCTTCCACCCTAACCCCCATCCTCGTAAGTTATCGGAGTTTCCTTTCACGGCTTGTTATGGCTCATGAATATATAGAGTACAGAGAAAATAATCTGTAGTTCAACGAAAATTGTATAATTTCAAATAATATATTCGTACCGAAGGTATAATCATCTTAATAAACCGTGTGCAACATCGAAAGTCTTATTTATTTAATATTGTTATTGATAGTGTTCAATCACAGGGCATTATAACGATTACAATCCGTACTGCTTTCATTAGTGCTCGATCACGAGGCAAGTTTCAGCTAATTAAACGGTAATCATTTTAATTTTTTGACACATCCGCCTTATGGGGTGGACAAGTACTCGATAATTTTAGGATAATATTTCATCCTTCAATCGTACCTTTTATCTGGTTAAGGAAATGCTTGCATATCTTGATTTAAATTTAGTTAAAAATTAAGATTTAATTAATTATAACTTAATACTATAATTTTTTTCAATATTCTAAAAATCACTGCCTCCACCCCCAAAAAAGTGTGACTTACCCGTGCTACTTGACAGAGAGCGTTTCCTTGAGGTGACGCATCAAGTGGTTCCCTACATCCCTCACCTCGGGCCACTGCTTCAGAATAAACACTATCCCCGCTACCAGTAGCGTCGTCGTCAGGATACGCAAACTAAAAGATACAACTCACATAAGAGAGAGCAAGAGAATAAAACCTGGCACAGCCAATTACCTTTAATGTACAGTCCAACTATCATAAGAAGAACCCTATCCGACAACCAAAGGAGTTACCATTATTGATTCACCATAAGCCGAGACCCGATGTAAACAAAGCCACGTGGAAGTCTATGCTCTGATTCGCTACTGAACGGACCTCAATGGTATCCTTTTTACTAAATAGTCCTTCCTTTGTTTTGTATTAAACTTGTTTTAAAATAACATTAGAAAATTATTATAGCTAAAAATCTTCCCTTCATTTGATTTAGAAATGATGCTTTAAGCTTTGCAAGCGCTATTCGAATACCAACAAACTGCTGACTCAGCGTTGAGGAACCCCATAATACAGTCCTTATCACGTGTTAACGTAAAGTCAGCAATGGTCAGTCGACAGTTCATCTCGTCAGTGTTAAAGTGACGGTTGTGAGTGGCCCGAGTTTTGTTAAATATAAAACAGGAAATTTAAAAGCATTAAAAAATTCAAAAATTCATAGTGACTTACTTTGCTATGGTACTACTGACCTATACATGGTCACGCCTGTTTAAAATATGGCACTAGCATTCCACCAATCATGTAGGTTCTTCGCGTAGTGATATGGGAATGTTTGTTTACTTCAGGTCTCAGGTTAGGATGAATCAATAATAGAACTACTTTAAAGTGTTCATACGTAAAGTCATATGATTTGAAACAGTCAGTTTTGATAGATTTATCAATAAATGTAAAATTATACAAATAAAAAAGTTAAATTTTATCGATGTTGATCACAAAACAATATGTTTGTATTTTTTCTAAGGTCCAATCTATGAAAATATGACTATACACAACATATTATAACTGTACAGTCCCTAATCTTTGTTTCCAACTAACCTTATCACCTGATGAAAGGGGTTATAGCCATAAGCCCTAAAACGTGGTAATGGAAACTGTTTATTTCACAACTTCTCAACACTTGTTTAGGTTATAAGCTTACATAACTATGCCAATGGATTAGGGACGAGTAAAGTAGAGATTTATAGGAAATGTATCCACATTTGTGTGGAGGGAGGGAGAGACCATTTAGGAAAAAACAACTTCGGTACACATCATCGGGATTTAGACTCCGATATCCCCATCAATGGCAGCTGAGTGTAACATGTGAGTGACGCAATGCAGGTTGATGGTAGCCAAATTAGTGCAATGGAAGGGCACGACAATGCGAGTTAATGGTAGCTAGCCGAGTTTTGAGTGAAGGCATGACAATGAGAGTTGAGGGTAACTAACCGAGTGCGAAGGAAGGGCATGATGATACAGGTTGACCGTACTAACTGATTGCAAAGGAAGGGCATGACGATGCAAGTTGACCGGTACTAACCGAGTGCGAAGGAAGGGCATGATGATACAGGTTGACCGTACTAACCGAGTGCGAAGGAAGGATATGATGATACAGGTTGACCGTACTAACCGAGTGCGAAGGAAGGGCATGATGACACAGGTTGACCGTACTAACTGATTGCAAAGGAAGGGCATGACGATGCAAGTTGACCGGTACTAACCGAGTGCGAAGGAAGGGCATGATGATACAGGTTGACCGTACTAACCGAGTGCGAAGGAAGGGCATGACGATGCCTGCAGCGGTGGCCACCAGTAGTAACACCACCTGAAGGACAGTCAACACTACGTTGATCAGCTTCACCACTAGCGCTCGGGCGTTGGAGTTGTCGATACCCTCCAGGGTGACGTACTGCTGGTGTTGCTGTTGCTGGTGTTCCATCTTGGAGATCTGACAAACAAAACATTGAACTGATAATGCAATTCAAATTTAAAAAGTTGTAATATATGAAGGAAGATCGGAAAAAAGTTCCCACTCTCCACTACTTCTGCTGGACATACAGATCATGGTTCACCCTTTACAATGCTTTCTCTGGACAAAGAAATAATGGGTTCCTCTCTAAGGAAATTAACCGTTACCGTCCAATCCTAGGTTGCAGCCCCTCACTTTAGTCTGACAGAACTCCAGCCTCTCGTGAATGTCTCGCAGTCACTCACCTTGGTCTGACAGCACTCCAACATCTCGTGAATGTCTCGCAGTCACTCACCTTGGTCTGACAGCACTCCAACATCTTGTGAATGTCTCGCAGTCACTCACTTTGGTCTGACAGCACTCCAGCATCTCGTGAATGTCTCGCAGTCACTCACTTTGGTCTGACAGCACTCCAACATCTCGTGAATGTCTCGCAGTCACTCACTTTGGTCTGACAGCACTCCAACATCTCGTGAATGTCTCGCAGTCACTCACCTTGGTCTGACAGCACTCCAACATCTCGTGAATGTCTCGCAGCCACTCACCTTGGTCTGACAGCACTCCAACATCTCGTGAATGTCTCGCAGTCTCTCTTCGCTCTGGTATTGAACCTTCTCCTCCATATCACTGATGTTCTGCTTCAGGTTCTCCACCTCGTTCTGGTGCAGTTCTGTCAGGTCGTTCACCTGCTCCTCCAGGCGCTCACTGCGGAAACGCTCCTCCTGCAGCGTCTGGTTCATGAACGTGACCTCTCGCTGCAAGGCCTGCTGCTCGGACACAAACACACCTCGTACAGATCGACACAAGATTTGTCAGACACCAACACACCATGTATAGATCGACACAAGATTTGTCAGACACCAACACACCATGTATAGACTGACTCAAGATTTGTCAGACACCAACACACCATGTATAGACTGACTCAAGATTTGTCAGACACCAACACACCTTGTGCAGATTGACTCAAGATTTGTCAGATACAAACACACCAAGTACTGAAAAAAAAACATTTGTCAACACACTGACATAATTAAGTTTTTTTGTATTACCACACCCTAGAATTGGCCACTAGAAACAAGTTAGGTAGACACAATTTGAAATTTGGTGGTTTGTTATTATTCGATGTCTACAAACACGCTAAGAAAGTTCTTATTTTTCTTTCACCATGTATTAACGCCCGCTTGAGCTATAAGCACTCATTCATTCTGATGTTAGGATAGGGATGAGGGAGGTATAATTTGAGAGGAAGTGCACCCGCATTCAAATAGGAGAGTGGAAAACCAACCTCAGAACATCCTATCGCTTGCCCTGTTAGTGGCAGTCTAGTCTATTGCGAATGGAGCGCCTTAGACCATGCAGCCACCGAAGCAGGTAAGGGAAAGAAGGAAACGAAGTTATTTAAGAGGAGCCCTTCCATTACCTTCACCCCCTCCATCTCCTCCCGCAGTCTCTCGAGCTCCTCCCGACGGTCCTGCAGCTCCACGAAGATGGGCTCCAGGTTGAAAGTGGCGGAGGTCAGATGGTACCCCTCGTGATGCTGGTTCCCCTGACTGTTGTTGTTGTGGTGGTGAGGAGACACCTGGTGGGGGACACTCCCGCTGGTCACAGAGCTGCAGACGGAGCCCTCGTCCGACGCCAGCTTGATAGCGCCAGCGCTCGATGATGCGTGGGCTGAGCCTCCTCCCCCGCCTAGACTGCAGTTTCCTGGGAGCGTGGCGCTGCCGTGGTGCGCCTTCTCGTCTTCCACGGATCCCCCGTCACCATTCCCTGGGGACACTTACTTTTTAACAAGGGGGGGAGGGGGGGGCAGGCGAAGTAGTTCCTTGAATTTTCTAATCTATATTTTAATTTATTTAGGGATATTGTAATGTTGGAATTATTAATACTTTTTACATCCATTAATGTTTCCAGCCTGAGCCTGTTTTTTATTCAAGCCATATATTTTCCACTAAAGGGTTGCTAGGCCTGTCATAGCTACATATATAACTTAAGACTAGGACAGGCACAACATCCAGTCCTCAGCCATTAATTTATCACTTTGAAAGTATAAACCCATATTTTATCAATGATAAATTTTCGACCATGCCTGGAACCCTTAGCTGAGTAGACAGGCACGCTACCGACTGAGCTAAGGTGTTGGGTTTGCGATTCTTATTAATTATTATATTATAAATTTATTTTATAATTAGAGACATGAAAAAGGTGAGGTTATTTTTATGGGAAAAGTGGGGTTTTTTTCCCTCAAAAAGCGATGATATTTTATGCTGAAAGCGATATTTTTTAAGTAAATACGAGTCGAATTAGTATTCGTTAAAAAAAATAGGATAAAACAGTCTAAATTTTTCTTTCATATTGTGTATTTAACTATTTATTAACATATTCGGAGAAAGATCAAATATAAATACGCACAAAACATTTCCCGCTTAGTATTGTCAAACTTGATATCTCAATATCATTACATTCAAGTCTTACAAATAGCAATAATCGATTATGAAACTTAGGTTTAGACCAAACAATAATAAAACATAAACATGTTGTCATAGAAGACTAAACTACTATCAAATAAGGAGAAGGGACTAAAAATTAAGAAGATATAATTTTGCCAAACATGACTGCCTGTAGCAAGGTCCATATACATATTAATGTCCTTGCTTGGACCTTGCGTGAACTCTTTTAAAAACTGAAAACAAAGAATTGATCTATCAAAATTTAGGTATTGTAATGTGTAAAAGTATAAATCGGTATTTTTAATGCTAACCTCAGATAAAAAAAAAAGCTTAAATATCCTGAAAACACTCATTTTTCCTGTGATCCATTTTATTCCTATAAAATACGTAAAAACTGATATTATTAGTATAAACGCCAGCCCTGGTATAGTGCTATCACCAGTGTTACCACTTTGAAAATTATATTGCATGATGTGGTATTTGCCAAATCACAAAGAAATTGTGTTTATTTAGAAAAAAAGCTTGAATTCTTGTTATTCGTGTGAAAACAGTAGAATTCATATAAAAATTAGTTTTATCGCAAATGCAAATTTTGCATGTCCCTACCTATAATTTATTTATTTATTTTACAAATTAATATGTATATTTTCTATCTATTTTCTTGATTTTAGTTCTCTGGCGAATAACATTTTAGATTTCAGTATTAATATTGCTAGGTTGGCAAAATCTGTTAGTTTTAATCTATTCTCTCTCTTTCCCTTTAACAAAAAAAGAAAAAGAATGCTTAGTCAACCCTGTACCCCTTTTCACTGAAGATGTAATAACCCACTGTGCGCGATTGCCACTAAATTATACCTTATTACAATCTTTTATTTGATAGAAATATATCTAATCTTTTTAAATAAAAAACACGAGGTGAAGTGTAAGTCAATCATGAGGCAATACAAAGGTATTTATATATTTATCCTAAAAAATTGCAATTAAATCTTTCTAATTATTTCATAAAAGACTTTAATAATAAAAATATTAATAATCTTCAACTAATCACAACATAAATTTTAACTTGTGGTGGATATTTGCAATGACGATTCAAGAAGAGCCTATGACATTCAAACAATAAGGTCCATTTTTTTGATATTTCACTGAATTTTAGCTGTTTATTAAGATTAAAGAAATAACAGAAAAAAAGTGATTAAAGATATTTATCGAAACTTGAGGGGTTTTTTTTTCAACACTGCATCCAGATACCCATTGGGGTTTTACACTATGAGTTAAGGATAAGGGATCCGTCATCTTAGGTAGGTCAATAGCATGTCTGTCTACTGAACTAATGGTCTCGGGTTCGATTCCCGGCATGGCCGGAAAATGTATCATTGATGAAATGTGGATTTACCCTTTCAAAGTGATGAATTAACCGTCAAGGGGACTGGATGTTGTTTCTTTCCTAGTCTTAAGTTATATTATAAGGCATATGAAGCTACGACAGTGGAAAATATATGGCTTGAATAAAAAACTAACCACAGGCTGGAAACAGTAGTGAATGTAAAGTTGAATTTAGAGGAAGTGTGCTTACATTTGTGTAAAGGAGGATTTTAAAACTAATTTAGAAAAAAAAACACCCTTAAATAGGCACCTTGACAAGATTCAAACCCCAACTTCCTTCTCGGTGGTAGTCCAGTCTATAGCGAGTGTGACACATTAGACTGTGTGACCATCAATGTGGGTACATTAACACTAATAAAGCAGGGATGAAGAAGGAGCGGTTAAGAGGAGGCGTATCTGCATTTACGTGGCAAATCATTTTGGACCCCCGCCCCCCCTAAACTCCATATAAGCAAGATTCAAACTCCTACAGTAGCCCCATGGCTTCTTTGGTGCTGAGTGACAGCTGACGGCTTTGAAAAGTTACCAGACCAAATGAGACTGACTACTTTTTTCCAGGTGTCCACTGGCAGAGATTTAAAAGAGAGCTAAGAGAGTGCAGGTAAAACCCAGAACCAACTCACTCGACATTGTGTTTATGTTGTCAGCACTTCCAAACTTGTTCTTGATGAGATGTGCAAACTCCCTGGGCTTCGACATCACAGTCCTGTGAACACAAGACACGAATTAACCACTAGGCACAGTAACTAAAACATGAATTAACCACTAGGCACAGCAACTAAAACATGAATTAACCACTAGGCACAGCAACTAAAACATGAATTAACCACTGGGCACAGCAACTAAAACATGAATTAAAGAGATTACAAACAACATAAAACACAATTTCTTAGAAACTTGTTATCCGCCAGACAAATTTAATGTGAGTTAAGTTCAATCATCTTTATTTTAAACAAGGTTTAAGGGTCATCCCAAAAATGCAGGCAAGCAAGCAAATCACGATAAACATAGGAACGCACAAACAAGAGACGGTTACATACCCGGAGAAACCAGTGATGCCATCTCGGATATTGCCACCAACATTTCTGCAAAGAAACACGAGCCCATTGGCAACACTGATCGGACAAACACAAAGGTAAAGCACACTTTAACCACCAAGGAACTGGTTTACAACCAAATGTGGTAGAAGGCGGTTAGTTTACTAAGTTGTTTTACCAAGAATATGATGGGATCTTTTTCTTAAGATGAAATGGAAATTAAGGTAAATATGTTCCCAATTTTTAAAAATAAAAAAAGAGTTTTGACTAAAATAATTAAAATATAGCTCCAGTAAATATGTTTCACATGGAAATCTCTGTCATAAGCATCACAGAATTTTTCCTTGGATTTCATTTTTTTTTGTTCAAATGTTCATGACATATGTTCAAGAACTGTGTGTATAGAATTAAACTAAATATATTTACTGGAGAAATATTTTAATTGTTTTGTTCAAAAAGGTTTTTTGTTATAAAATTACTTAAGTACTAATTACACTTATGTGTTGAGAATTAGCAAGGTTGAACTTAGAGGATGTGAACCCACATTTGCGTGGAGGTAGAGTGGAAAACCATTTAGGGGAAACCACCCTGAGTATACCCGCCGGGATCTAACCCCATCTTCGGCAGTCTAAGACTATTGCGAGAGTAGCGCCTTAGACCATGTGGCCACCAAAGCGGGTAGTTCATACATTACTGTTTGTCGCCAATGGTTGTTTAAGATTATTTTAATAATTTAAAAAGTTAAATGTAACAGGTTAAGTTATTGGTATAAATTTAAAATGTAAAAAAATAAAATAAAAAGTCTGTTTACATTTCCTTTCTGATAGCTTATCAATATGGACTTAGACCAAGGTTGTTTAGTGACTCATATCAGCTGACCAGTTACTCTATTCACTGATAGCCTTCAGAAACATGACTCAAGTGACTCACGCCGACGGCATCTCACATCACGCCACAGGCACCGATACCCCAAAGAGCATGTCCCCAAAGAGCATGTTCGTACACATTCTTGTTCTATGACTCAGAGTCTGATATTATACAGTCATTAAAATAGTTGGAAGAATGAAGAATATCACAAGGAGGGTTTTATTTTAATACATGTACACTTCGTTAACAATGAAAGCTAGCAGTCTTACCTTGTCCGGTTCCACTATGGTGTAGCTTATAAGATAGAGCCATGGTGTAATAAGTCAAGGTAAGACTACTACCTTGTTCGGTTACACTATGGTGTAGCTTATAAGATGGAGCCATAGTGTAATCAGTCAAGGTAAGGCTGCTACCTTGCTTGGTTTAAGACTACTACCTTGTTCGGTTACACTATGGTGTAGCTTATAAGATAGGGTCATAGTGTAATAAGTCAAGGTAAGACTATTACCTTGTTCGGTTCCACTATGGTGTAGCTTATAAGATGGAGCCATAGTGTAATCAGTCAAGGTAAGGCTGCTACCTTTCAGATTATACAGAGTTTACACCCCAAATAGACAAAAAAAGATCTTGTTTCTGTAGTTGAGTAGTTCAAAGTTTTTTACTATTAAGTTTGACGACAAGACTAGGGATGTGCGAAAACTATTTTTTTCAATTTGAGACGATCTCGGCACGAGAATATAAAAAAGTATCGAGACACGAGAACAAGATGAGAAAACTTCCTTTGAAAGTACAAAAATGTAAATTATGTTTATTAAAGTAAATATATAGTTTGTAAAGTTCCTTTTCGCCAGTTGAGCTGGCGCTTTCTTTAGATTGTCATATATATAATATAATTCATTCGAACACTTGAGATGCCTAAATCACATGTTAAATGTCATTAATAAAATAGTAATAGTTACAATGAATGCCATTTATAATTTAATTTTTTAATGTAACATTTTATATTATCAAAGTTTGATATCGAAAAACAATATTTATAACCAAAACATCTCTTAGTGAAGACTGTTTTTTGGGGGAGGTATGTGACCTATTTTTAGGTTATCTATGGTGTTATTGGAAATAGTAAATACCCGATATGGTTTTTTAATTTCTTAGGGCCATTATTTGTTTTCTTTTTGATTTCTCGAATTTTCAAGATTCATTTTTTAACTTTCAAGACGAGATCGAGATTTTTTTTCCTTCCTTGAATTTTCAAGTCTTTAACGTCCCTACTATGAACAGTTTAATAAATTGGAGGGCTGTTTAGAAAAAGTGTACTACCCACATTAGTGTGAATACAGAATGATAAACCCCTCCACAGACATGGAGGCACCCTGTAGATATTTTGAGCGAGTCAGTCAAACCTCTTTTTCCTACACTCTCCCAGCAGGAGGGCCTATGTGTAACGCCACAAGGAAATATTATTATTTTTATTATTGTTAGCACCGCGTCTTACCACCCGTTCGGGTTATACGCACTTACCGCTAATATGTAATGGTGGGGTGATTATGAGTATTTGAAAAAAAATAAAATTTAGTTTTAATAAGAAGCACAAAAACCCACAACCTAGGTCAGTTAGTTAACAAATAAAAGCAAAATATAGATAAAAAGAAAATTATTATTTTTTAATAAAAAAAGCGAAACACATAATCCTCCTCCACAGTTTTCTGCTCTATAGAATTATTATTATTGTTATTATTATTATTAGCACCGCGTCTTACTACCCATTTGGGTTATACGCACTTACACTAATGTGTGATGGTAGGGTGATTGTGAAATGAAATGGAGGACCTACAGTTTAACGTGGGATCCGANTACGCACTTACGCTAATGTGTAATGGTAGGGTAATTGTGAGATGAAATGGAGGACCTACAGTTTAACGTGGGATCCGAACCACGGTAGAGACCTGGCATTCCACACTTTCTACAAGTCGTGATTAATACACATCTTGTCAGAGGTGAAGGAAGTGTTTGGCAATCAGATAAATCTGTGCCGGGACTGAGGATTGAACCCCGTACACCCGGAACAGAAGTCTGACACCTTACCCCTAGACCACCAGGTCACCTTTTTCTATAGAATGATAGGAGACTTTAGATAGGAACATGTAAAAGGAATTTCCCTTTTTCCTCTTTTTCGTGTTTTTTGGTTTCCTCTTTTGGGAAGTTGTTTTGCGTGTTTCACACTCCTCCCTGATGAGTTCCGATAGAATGAAACCTAGGTCAGAGACTGGGTGGTAGCAATCAATTTTCTTTAAGAGGCATGCCATTATCTGTTTCACGCTGTAGCGTATAACAAATTGGATCACTAAATTAAGTATGGTGTGTTCTGTTGGATTATCCAATGTTTACTCCTCTCTATACGTGTCTGGATGTTGCTTGTAAAATGTATATTTGATGTTTTTACCATTGTGAAACTATTAATGCTATTGTAATTTCAAAGCTGTTTTATTGTCTTTTAAAGATATTAGTCTTATTTAAAATTTCAAACATTCCTTAGTTTAAAAAAAAATTAACTTTTGTCACCGCGTCTTACTAAGCCATTTGGGTTGTATTAATTATGCTAATGTGTTGGGGATGCGTAGGCTTGAATTTATAAGGAGTGTGTCTGCATTTGCATGGAAGGAGAGTGCAAAGCCATTAATGATAAAACAGCCTCAATACACTCGACTGAGATTCTAACCTCAATCTCCTCATTATTGGCAGTCCATGTCTATTGTGAGAGCGACGCCTTAGACCATTCTACCACTGAAGCAAGTCATAAGATTTTATAAAACTACAAAAATTTCACCCAAAAAAAAGTGATGGTAATGAGTGTTCATTGTGGAAAGTTGACCTACTTGAGCCCTTGCCCCATGTCTCGGAGCACCTCGCGGGGCTGGCGGTGGTGACTGACGGTAAGACCGTGGGTGACTAGTTCTCGTAACCTCTTGTTGTAACTCTCCAACTTCTTCTGGAGCTGGGAGATGTTCTGGGCCGACTTCTGGTTCTTCTTCTCGAACACGGCCTTGATCCTCTGCAGCTGCTGTTTGTCCGCATTAGCCGCCAACTTTAGATACTCGTTCACATTGTCTGAGAACACGGCACCAGGAGTGATGTCCAGTGAACCGACAGATAAAATGTATTTTTATTTATTTATTTAAGATATTTAATGTGCATTTTCTGAACATAATAATTATCTCAGCACACAAGAATTTCCATGAGCGAGAGCAAAAGGGCCTACCAATTTTGCCGGGAAAGGTATTTTCACATACCCTCCAGGGTTCTTTTAAATGCCCCAATTGACACAGAACCGGCAGTTTTACTTCCCCTCCAAAGGAAGATGTGCTACGGATTTTTATCACTCAAGAAAAATCCATTGACTTCGACTGGGTTTGAACCCACTGACATCGGATCCTAAGGCGAGCACTTTACATCAAGACCACCGAAGCCAACAATAAAATGTAATATTGTTTTGTTTTTTTCCAACAAGTCTTCATACCCCTTTGGGTTGTATGTACACATTAATAACGCTAATGGAAAAAGGATGAGAAATGTAACGTTTTAGATTAAATGTACCAGAATTTGCATCTAGAGAGAGTAAAACATTTTTTTTAGGAAAAACCACGAGACTACGATTCGAGCCTCGATCTACCTGTCACCAATAATTCAGCCCAACACGAGAGTAACGCGTTAAGATCGCGAGACCACTGATGCGGGTAAGCAGAGTTATGTCAATTTTAGTACTCGACATGAATATTTGACAAAATGAAAGGAGTCCATAGCTGTCTACTAACAAAAAAAAAAGTTAACTATTAATGTGCAATGTTGGGCCTGTTATAGTTGTTTTTTGCGGTCTATGGAGTCCACTTTTAAAATTCAAATAGAACAGTATGAGATAGTCCTGAAGCAGAATCAAAGTTGGAATATTTAGAAAAAAAAAGTTTAATACTGGGCAAAATATTATATTTTGAATTAGTATGTAAATTTAGGTATTAAATATACTTTACAAAATGCTATATTATAAATGTAATTAATATATTTTGTATTAAAATGATAAATAATATTATAAAATATAATAATTTCAGATATTTTTTACACTAACACTAATTTGTATTGGAAATAACAGCATCAAATATTTTGTTAAGCTTTGTAATTGTCACATCCTAAATTTTACTTTCAAATTTAAGTCGAAGCAAGCAAATATTCGAAGCGAAGCCAAAATTTTCAAAGCTTTACACATTCCTAATTGATTTGAAAAAATAAAAAAAATAAAATTTTAATGGATTTTATTTAAAGCCAGACTCTAAAAAGAAAAACTTATTCAAACCGCACTGAAATTTGTTGTTGGTATAACGCGTCTTACTGCCCATCCGGACGTGCACTCAGCCAGGATTCAAATCTTGACCTCACCTGTCACCGGTAAACCAGACTAAATGAGCTTGGTATTTAGGCTGCAGGCACATTTCTCTAATTGAGTGCCTTTCTCGCCCAAATGAAGGATACAAGGGAAATAGGGGGAAGGTCACATTACTCACATTTTCCTGGATAACAACTTTTATATCTCAAAAACTGCAAGGACCCTAACAAACAGATTTTTTTAAACATGATAGTTACCTCATTTAACCATAGTATAAGGTGCATTAGAAAGGGCTCATGATGTTCTAAAAGATGGCAGCACTAACCCAATGATTGTCTAACAGATGGCAGCACTAACCCAATGATTGTCTAACAGATGGCAGCACTATCTCAATGATTGTCTAACAGATGGCAGCACTAGCTCAATGATTGTCTAACAGATGGCAGCACTAGCTTAATGATTGTCTAACAGATGGCAGCACTAGCTTAATGATTGTCTAACAGATGGCAGCACTAGCTCAATGATTGTCTAACAGATGGCAGCACTAACTCAATGATTGTCTAGATGGTAGCACTAACTCAATTTGAGTTAAAATTGGACTTTCCCCCTTTTTCCCCTGCACCCTTCAAATGTTAAGATGGTCAAACACCCCTTTGATACTCAAAAATGTGTTTTATTCCAGTTGACCAACAAGAAATGGCTATGATCTCAGTGTTGATACATTACTTTGACAGAATGAACTCGGTTCTCCTACCATTTTAATGGCTGATGACAAACAGAATTGAGTGCCCTTGATCCCCAAATTAAAGAGTTATCGTAAACACTCACCGTCGCGGGTGGTTTGCTCGTCCCGGATCTGTTCCTTGGTCCGACCTATCTTGTTCTGCATGTGCTCGATGGCGGCTCGGGTCCGGTGGAGGTCGGAGGAACTGTTCAGGTGACCGTCCACATCGTCGCCGCCCATCACATGCTCCGACGAACCGTTAGACAGGAAGGACGACGACGGCAGGAATATGTCCTGGGACCAGACAATACTGATAGAGCAAACATCTTGATGGTATTCAAATAAGTGAGAAATTACCATCGGGATACAAGAATCGAACCAGGAGACTCTGGCTTTGTGCCCCAATGCTCTACCACTGAGCCATCAGTCTCGTATCCAGGGTCATCTCTCACCAGTTGTTGGTGTAGTGAGCCTGAGGGCAAGTTTCATAGTCAGACCAAGTACGCCTCTAGTGCAAGACAATGCATACGTTCAACCAAAATTCAGTCAATACCCTTGAGGGGCAGTGGGGGGGTCTCGAACCCCTGTTACTCCCCTACCCCCCAAAAAAAGCAGTTAAAACTCAAGCAGACTGACCACATCCTCGTCGGTTCCGCTGTGAGTGGTGACTCCCTCCTCCTGGGAGCCCTGGTTGTAAATGGGCTCCATCCGGGGCAGGTGCGGGGTCCCCCCATCCGAGGTCCCCTTCTCCCGCTCCCTGCGCGTCGTCCCGGGCGACTTGTGGCGGTGTTTGGAAGGCCCGCTCATTGCGAGGCTGCTCCCGCTACCACTGCTGCCACCATCGCCCGACGATCGTCTGTACGGCAAGTAACTTTATGTGTGCCCCCTTTTAAACACATCCTGGGACTATAGAAACAATTCCCGACATCTAAAAAACTATTGTGGGACTGTCCGACATCTAGAAACTATTGCGGGACTGATCAACACCTCAGTTGGTAGCATTGTATGCCCACTGAACTAAATGGTTTTATTCCCGGCTTGGCTTAAAATATATCCGTGAAACGTGGGTTTAGTCTTTCACAATGATGAAATAGCGGCCGGGGGTCTGGGTGTTGTGTCTGTTCTAGATATAAGTTAGCTTATAAGACGTGTGTTGATATAATCAGTCGGTTCAGAAAGTGAACATTAAATACTTCAAATAAAAAAACCAAATATCGTGGTACTGGTACGACATGCACTAATTCTCTGAGATTAGTTCTAATGCTAACTTTAGCATGGAGTGATATACATACAGCCCAATTTTTATAAGAAGGGCCTTTTGTAGTAAAATACAAACATATTTTCTTCTCTCAACATTGATATAATTTTACAATATTATTAATTGTTATTTTATAGGCATTTATATCAAAAATGACAGCTGCAGATAACAAGACTTAACATATAAATACGCGAAAGTAGATCTAGTAGTTTTTCTCTCTGTTAAATAAGACCCTTCCTATGAATTTTTTTCTTATTATATCGTGCATGTTAACTACAAATTAGGGAAACATTCGCTGCAGGTGTTACTCAAATAAAGTAGTCATACAACGGCATTTTAAGTGTGCTTCGCAGGAAACAAATCAATCAATAATGTCTTGCTGAGAAAACGGAGGAACTTTGGAACGTCTTGGCAATACACCGTTCATTGGTAGCATTAGATCAATTGAATTACTGAATAATTTAACTGGTAGTAAATTTAACTTAAGTCTTTTTAAATATATTTCGAAACAGTTTATGAACCCGATGAATGATTCTATAAATGAAAAAAAAATATTTCAATCTTTTTAAAAATTATTTTTACAAAATTAAAATACTTTCCCCAGATAAAAACTAAGCTAAATTATTGTTTTATCAATAAAGTGACAAAAAGGTGAAATTATAGATTTCAAACTGAAAGATGTAATTAAAAACTAAACTGATTAAAATTAGTCAAAATAAAGGTCCCTAAACAAAAAGTCTAATTACCTAAGAGTCTGACACATCAGTTGGTATTGTGTCTGTCCTTGGTTCAATTATTGGTATGGTCGAAAAACTTATCATTGGTGAAATGTGGGTTTACCCTTTCACAGTGATGAATTAACAGCCGCTGTTGTTATGTCTGTTCTAGATCTAAGTTGGTTTACAAGTCGTGTAACTGATAAAATCAGTCGGTTCATAAAGTGTACGTTAAATACCTAAAGCACAGCCCCTTGAAAACAATCATGGCTATGGTTGAAGCCCCAATGAAGCTATGACCTACCTAAACAGAGTCCTGTTTGACCGCGCCATAACGTGATCACTATAGGCAGTCATTAAACGGCCACAACTTCTCGATCGATCGACCACTTTGCAGCAGAGTCTAATCAACACTCACACGAAATATATTATTATAACAGAGAGCGCTCCAGAGCAGCGTTCAATGCCATGCCTTATCAGCGTCTGCGTCTGAGCGGATGGACTCTCAAGAATACATAACACAACACTAGGTCTGATTACCAATAATAACAACACATTTACTTTTATTGTAGGTTCAACCTCCTGAGAAATACATAGAATGTGAGAGATAGTAAGCAGATAACCAGATAAACATTTATATAATCAGTTACTCTGGTAAACAATATAGATAAACTGTTTAATTAAAGCTATCCAGCGTAGGAGTGGTGATTACCAACACATTGCAGAAGAATTTTTATTGCAAATATTGGCTTAAAGTCACTAGTGTCGACCTTTGTGGAAATATGTATTATTATGTTATCGATCAAAAGTGTTATCAAACGATTCTAGTAATACTTCCATGAAGATTACTTTATAATTGGCTTTTTTATAACTAATTTAAATAACAAACTATATAAATAAAACTATGTCTTTTGTTTCTCGGTTGTGGCATGTGGATGAAATAATAAATTAAAAAGAATTATATTCACACTTTCTTCTTACAACTAACCGACATAAATTATAAAATATATACATTTACTATCCTCTATGTTTTTTATAACTTAGAGGAAAAGTCATAAAAAATATTAGTTTCAAAAATAAAACATTTTTATTGTGTAAGCACATTCACATGAACACAACCAAATACAGTCTGTATGATTTCATCAAATGCGCTCAATTCATGAACACTAACCAATTACAGTCTGTATGATTTCATCAAATGCGCTCAATTCATCCAGTTCACCATCTTAATTTTTGAAGAGGAGGCAGCCTTTAAAAAGCACCTGTTTGCAAAACAATTTTTAAGTGACCTAAAAACACTGCTTCCATCTAAAAAAGAAACTTCCACATGGTTCGTGTTTCAATAATACAATAAAAATAAAAAATAAAGCAAATTATTCATTGTGAATGTTTTTATTGCCAAAAGTGATGGCAGATCAACAAATGGTTTGGCGAATGGATACATGAAAATAGGTCTGGGAACTTTTGTTGTCGTTTATCATCACTCCTACGCTGAATATTGCTAGCTGTCAGCTTGTCAATTATGACCACTCCTACGCTGAATATTGCTAGCTGTCAGCTTGTCAGTTACGACCACTCCTATGCTGGATATTGCTAGCTGTCAGTTTGTCAGTTACGACCACTCCTATGCTGGATATTGTTTGCTAGCTGTCAGTTTGTCAGTTGCGACCACTCCTATGCTGGATATTGCTAGCTGTCAGTTTGTCAGTTATGACCACTCATTTGCTGGATATTGCTAGCTGTCAATTTGTCAGTTACGACCACTCCTATGCTGGATATTGCTAGCTGTCAGTTTGTCTGTTACGACCACTCTATATGCTGGATATTGCTAGCTGTCAGTTTGTCAGTTATGACCACTCTTATGCTGGATAGTCTATATCTAGTAGAGTTGACAAAACTGTTCAAGCCCTTGATTTTGATCCAGGAGGATTGAGTTCAATCCCTGGCCTCAATAATTTATATCAATACCGTTATTGACTTAAGGACCTTTGTATGTGTTTTTTCATAGCTTTATGGACCAAATTGTTTGATATGACTATTTTATAACAAATTTTGAGACAATACAAATTTATCAAATGAATGTTTTTGAAAACTATGTACCTAACAGTATTTTTGCTTGCAATATTTAGGCCTACATGATGTTCATTTGNGGGGGGGGGGGGGAAAGCACATATTTATAATAAAATTAGCTTTTGTTAAAAAAATGTAAATAAAATAAATATAGAATTTTAAAATCCCAATTTGATGTAAGTTGTTCTGTATGGATATGTCCCCAAAACCAGCCAATCAACACATTATAATATTGATAGGAGAGAGAAAGAGTGAAGGGGCTCATTTACTTTAACAAAAATAAACTACCTATTTTTGACTGAGAACTGAAAAACGAATCAATAAATTACTAAATTATTTTTTTTAACGAAAGTTAACAGCTTAGTTAGGGACTTGGATAAAAGAATAATTATCTACGAATGGCAACTCTCTGTTCATATAGAGCACAACAAGGTTTCAGCCAGTGATTCAATAAGAAGCGCAACAATTTAGCGGAGTTACACTCAACACAAGGTACACTTCGTTTAGCCCGCAAGGTAGCAGGCTTACCTCCCTTACATGGCTCCTCTACAGTACAGCTTATAAGAGCCATGGTGTAATCTGTCAAGGCAAGACTGCTACCATCCAGGGTAAATGAACGTACATTGAAATCCTCACAAACAGCAAGATCACACATGCATGGTTCCTCAACCTGGCGTCACACCGACAATTTTACTCCTATACTACTGTGTCTTTATGAAAAAAATATATCCGCATTTACAAGAGGGAGAAGGTAGGGAAACATTTGTACTGATTTCAATGTACTAATTTCATCGTACTAACAGCAGCATGAAGCCAACTACCAGAGTCGCCGCCGACAGTGGTGTCAATGATAGCGTGTAGTAATAGAAGATTTCCACACATCCATCACAGACTCTGCCTTAAAAATATGATTAAAGAATGACCCTGACAAAGGGACGATTCCTGGATATCTTAGTGGTAGAGCAATAGCCCGCTAAGCCAAGAATCCCGGGATCAATTCCAGTCTCCAGGTGTCATTTCTCCAATTTACAAATATTAATTTTTTTATTAGCACTGCGTCTTACTACCCATTCGGGCACGCTCAGTACACCCGACCGGGATCGAACCACAGCAGTCTAGCCTATTGTGAGTGTAGCACCTTAGACCATGTGGCCACTGAGGCTGGTTACGAATATGATACTTGATACGGCTACAACAGTCATTGAAACATCATTTCCATCTTCTAAGCTTCGCTATTCATGCAGGCTACAATTAATTGTACAAGTGTTTGCCTAACTCCACCCTTAATAAATCAGACCAAGAATAAAACCTTGATCTACCGGTCATCGAAGATTCAGTCTAACAAAAGAGTAACACGTTAGACCACTGATGCAGGGTCTGAGGATATAAAAACAAATAATCGGGAAGGCAAGTCATATTTATATCCTCCTAGTAGCGTTGAAAAACAAGTGAAGGTTGAGGAACCTTTGGTACTAAGACTAAGTAAGCGAGGGAGTACAGTTACCTATTGGCCTTCCCAGAGACCGTTCCGGTACTGGTCCGCGACGAATCATTGTAAGGCGACACTAGCGACATCTAGCGGGACCAGGGAGCATTCAACAGGGAACTACTGCAAGAACACCCAGTGCGTTACAGCAACTTTACCTCACTGCGTTGGAACTGAACCCTTGTCAAACAGATGCGCGCGCTTGTTGCCATCTTGGCCGAGGTCAGGATAGAAAGGGGGATTAAGTAATAAAAATGAGGAAAAGAGAATTTAAAGAAAATGTTTCCACATTTATGTGACTATAGTAGTAGCTAAGACTGACGGAAATCGAAAATAAGCTAGGGTGACGACAAGATGACTAGATCAGCTCAGGACTTTGAACAAATGACAACAAATTCACGAATTGCAACAATTTTCTAATCATGGTCGAGATTATAGGGGGTGTGGGGTGTATAGGGGGTTATAGGTGAGAAAGGGGTAGTTGTTTACGTATGTGTGTATGGGGAATTAAGTAAACCAACACATGTGCAGCTAAACTATCGTGTATCAAGGTACCGCCAAGGTGAAAATAAGAGCACACGTGTCACAAACGCTAGTAATGAAAGTGCCAATCTCGCCAAGGTCTGTAATCACGCGCGGTAATATTGCTACCCAAAGTTCTCAGACCCCAAGAAGAATGCATCCTGAGAAGAAGACAAGTCAAATGTTGGCCATTTACGTGATCTTAGAGAATTAGACTTTGCTTTACTCGTGTGATAAGGTCAATTACATCACCCAAGCTGATAAGTTAGTTCGGATATTAAATATTCAAGGTTCCGGCGCCACAAAACTTATGATTATTTTTTATATTAAACTGATCTAATATACAAGCGGTCTCTGATAAACACAGCACACATGTTCCCGAGTGATCGCCACGGTCTGTGTAAAACAATATTCTCTTAACATACACAAATAAGGGTTATGTTCCAATTTACTCAGTAAATTTTAGCTAACCCTTAATTAGTACAATGATGTTAAAATTTTTGCCTTGTTTATTAAGTAATAAATCAAATCTTACAAAATCAAAAGATGTAATGTTTGTATTGTCCGTACTTGTTCATAATAAGCATAGTACTACTCAAGGTTGGACGATTCTTGCAAAGGTGTGAGCAGCCATCTATCCCTAAAAAAATGCGAGTTCAAACGTGATGCCATCTATCAATTGACAAGTAGACTGCACAGTTACCTTGTGTCATTTTTCCTCGCAAACAAAATCTGCGAATGTGTGAAAATGCAGAGAGAGAGAGAGAGAGAGAAAGAGAGAGAGAGAGAGTTTCGATATTATTTCCAAACAAGGTTTTCAGTTTAATAAAATAACAATCATATAACTTTTTAACCAAACACATCTGAATGACAAGGGTTCCAACTGTAGAAAAAAAAAAAAAAAGACAAAAAAGCCGCAAGATCAAATATATTACTAGTCATATCTACAGTCTAAAAGAAATGCTATAAAAACATATATCATTGGTTGGGACTGATAGTTTAAAATGACATATGTATACATTTGAAAATACAAAACAAGTTTACCAAATGA